>JAXCGZ010020885.1:30000-37500 GCA_037179515.1 Halocaridina rubra | reverse complement strand
AATTCCTTGAACTCACTTTCTATAGCCAAGTTTATTTCTTCAACTTGAATCCTTTCACTTATGAGCAGTGCTATCCCTCCACCAGTCCTCTCAGATCTTTCAACCCTTAGTATTCTGAAACCCTTAGGAAAAACTGTGACACTGTTTATGTCCTCACTCAACTTAGTCTCTGTAATTGCTACTATATCTGCCTTACTGTTGTGAATCCTATCTTTTAATTCTACTGCCTTACCAGCTAATCCATCAGCATTTGTGTATAACAATCTTAATGAGGCCCCATCCCCTGATCTTCTGTCATTATCTTCTTTATCTCCCCTTTGTCTGGAAGAACTGTGTGTGTGTGTGTATATATATATATATATGTATATATATATATATATATATATATATATATATATATATATATATATATATATATATATATATATATATATATATATATATATATATATATGGGTCATCATAATATACTTCACAAAATGATGTCAGATTCAGCTAAAGGCTTTGGCAAGGTCGATTATAATATAAATTTATTTTCCAAAGCTTCAAAAATGATGTATCATGAAAGTCAGTCTACCTTAACTAATGACTGAGAGAAGGTCAATCATTTCATAAAAAAATGATGTTACCCGGAACAGTATCAATTATGGTACTAAATTCGGCTTCGTTTTGTGTTGTGATAAGGTTAATCATGATATGATGTCCGGTACTGCTAAGCTTCGGATCTGAATAAGTCAATCCCAAAATTAAGTCTAGCTCTGAAAGAATGAGAATTTGAAAGATTATGAAGTGCCTGATTCCTGAAGATATTTACATTTAGGAATCAGAAACGTAAAGAGGTGCCTAAGCCTACTATATTCATATATAGAGAGACGCTAAGTATAACACATTTAGGAAGAACTCAGATGCAAAAAGATCAAATGGATGACCTACAAATTGTCTACCACAGTAAGAAATATAAAAGATATTAGTGTTTAAAGAAGACGATAATGAATTGAGAAGTTTTTGGTTGGAATCAATCCATACACACAAATATTTTTGTGTATGTATATACATGTGTCATTGGCCCACAATGGACGTTCACTTTTAGAAAAATAAGCATGATATGTCACAGGGAGGCATAAAGATTCTAGAGATGCTTAGGTGGGGCATGGAAAAAAAATGGTTGGGAACCACCAGTCTCTTTTTAAGAGCTTTATGGAAACCGATATTTAAACGTTTGTAAATCTGCGAAAACCTGAAAGTAGTTATTCCACAATCGCTGCTCCATAAAAGCTGCTACAAAAAAAGATTTATATAGAAATAAAAGTACTCCCTTGTAAGCATGAAAAAAAAAGGTTTCTACAAAGACAGGTATATCAAGATGTCAACAAGAGTTAAGTACTTTCAAACTAATTGGAATATCATCACCGGATGACAATTCTCGGAGGAATGGACATTCCCTACACAGTATATTTGACTCTAGTCTAATGTCCCATCTTAGTAACGTATGTGATATGTGATATGAAAGACAAAACAATTTTGCAATAATTATGAACTTTAAGATGGATTGAGTGAGTTCAGTCAAAATCAACACAATCGTTTAGCAAATTAACAGCTTTTGTTATCTGAATTTCACATAATTTCTATAGTTGTGACTTCAGCACCAACTTGTGAAGCGAAAATTCTGAATAAATCTTCAGTGAAGTTTTGACAATTGCTATCATCAGTGACATTTTTATATGTATTCTTAAACAAGCTGAGAATGCAGTGAATATCACCCTCTCTGTCCGTACTATAGTTTTAGACATGTAGCCTTCTATCATTTATTCATATTTTACATAACTCCAAAACTGCTTGATTTTTTTTAATAAAAAGAATAAGACTAATGCAATATTGCAACACTGTATTACATTTCTCTCATTAGCCTTGAGCGAGAGAGAGAGAGAGAGAGAGAGAGAGAGAGAGAGAGAGAGAGAGAGAGAGAGAGAGAGAGAGAGAGAGAGAGAGAGAGAGAGAGAGAGAGAGAGAGAAATCAGTCAACGTTGATCATCTCGTTATCCATAATGGTAAAAGAGGAAAAAACTTAATTATGAGGCGATGTTTTCTTTCAATTTCCTCTAGAGGTAGGCATTTCTTACACTTACTCTCGAGGTGTGTAAAGAAAATCATACTCAAACCACATATTCAAAGGTGAAACGACTGTAAAAAATAAATAAAAAAAAAGACAGAAATTCTTGGAAAGAGATTAGACGATATTGAAAAAATTACATTAAGCATCACTTACCTAACTGAACGCTCTCTTTTAAGAACAGCTAGTTAGAAAAAAAGGGTCAGGAAGGGGGACACAGCGGCTCTTAAGTTGTATTATATTCTGAGAAACTATTACGGCAAGTAATAGTAGCGATGACTAAGAATATGGCCATCTTTTTTTTCATAAATTTTTTTTTCCGACTACAAAGCTTTTTGACTCTTTGTAACATATTAACTTTTCCTATGCCTACGTCAACACCGAATATTCATGGATATTCGTTATACATCTCTTATTATCCCTTCACACCTGACATGTCACAACACTCTCCATCTCGGTTTCTCTTTACTCTGTTTTCTTCTCGCCCAGCCCCGATGAGGGCAGATTTATTATTTCTTTGCCAGCACTGGTATCACAATCATAATATATATATATATATATATATATATATATATATATATATGTATGTATATATATATATATATATATATATATATATATATATATATATATATATATAAATAAATATATATATATATATATATATATATATATATATATATATACATATATATATATATATATATATATATATATATATATATATATATATATATATATATATATATATATATATATATATATATATATATATATATATATATATATATATATATATATATATATATATATATATATATATACATACATATATATATATATATATATATATATATATATATATATATATATATATATATATATATATATATATATATATATATATATATATAATATATATATATATATATATATATATATATATATATATATATATATATATATATATATATATATATATATATATATATATATATATATATATATATATATATGCATAAGTAAGCACAAACTGTCAGCGTACAGCAATAAATGGTAAGGTAGCCCATCAGTGAAACAGCACATAGAGAAAATAACCATATTTTGGGTCTTAACTGGACCCCTTCTCAAGCACAAATAAATGTATAAAGTAACAATGACAAAGGGAGCAAAAACAAAATAAAGACATTAGCATATGTGAAAACATGAATCATAGTTTACCCCTTGACTGAGACTCAACCATAAGACACATAATGCGTTCATTCCTAGCAAAGCAGTAGCTTTAAGTTTGGCTTCTTTCTTACACCTTCAGTAGTGTAGTAGATAGCGCCTTGGTACAGTAATTATATTTTTCTGGTTCAAGTCTCAGTCAAGGGGTAAAATGTGATTTATATATATATATATATATATATATATATATATATATATATATATATATATATATATATATATATATGATTACCTAGTTGTGATTACCTAATTGTGTTTACGGGAAAGAACCCAAAGCGCCTATCTTCCCGTCTCCTGATCGGTTCCATTTTATACTTAGTCATACTTATCATACCTGTCCTTAAAACTATGGATTGAGATAGCATTAACTACCTCCTCGCTTAGCGCATTCCAGTTATCAACTACTCGTACACTGAAAAAATATTTCCTTACATCCTGCAAAGACGTTTTTTTACGAAGCTTCAAACTATGACCTCTAGTTCTAGAGCCAGCCATATCAAAATATCGAGCCCTATCCACTCTATCATAACCATGAAGGAATTTCAAGACTGTCACCATATCCCCCTCAATCTTCTAGCTTCGAGTGATGGTAAGTCTAATTCTCAACCTCTCATCATAACTGAGATTGCGTATTTCTGGCACCAGTTTCGTGCCATGTCTGTGAACTTTTTCAAGCTTAGCTATGTGCTTTTTCAAGTGCGGATTCCAAAAGGGGGCTGCATATTCAAGTTTTGGCTTCACCTAGGTTAAATAAATATTTCTGAACATTTCCTTGTCCATGTGCCTGAAGGCTACCCTTACATTTGATCAGAAGGCATATGCTGCCCTTACTATGCCATTTATTTGTATTTCTGGAGACAAATTTGCCAGTATGTTTACTCCTAGATCTCTCTCATTTTCTGTCTCTTGAAGTTGTACTCCTGCCACCGAGTAGTCAAGCTTGGGCCTTCTTGCACTTGTACCCATTCTAATTACCTTACATTTTGAAGTATTGAATTTCATTAGCCACTTTTCTGACCACTCATGCAGACTATTTAGATCTTCCTGAAGTTCTCTACCATTGTTCTCGTTTCCTACTTTCTTCACAATATATATATATATATATATATATATATATATATATATATATATATATATATATATATATATATATATATATATATATATATATATATATATATATATATATATATATATATATATATATATATATATATATATATATATATATATATATATATATATATATAAATACACACACATATATATATATATATATATATATATATATATATATATATATATATATATATATATATATATATATATATATATATATATATATATATATATATATATATGTGTGTGTATATATATGTGTGTACTTACCTAATTGAGTTTACGGGAAAGAGCCCAAAGCTCGTATTTCCCGTCTCCTGATCAGTTCCATTTTATACTTAGTGAAACTTATTATACCTGTCCTTAAAACTATGGATTGAGATAGCATTAACTACCTCCTCGCTTAACGAATTCCAATTATCAACTACTCTTACACTGAAAAAGTATTTCCTTACATCCTGCAAAGAAGTTTTCTTACGAAGCTTCAAACTATGACCTCTAGTTCTAGAGCCAGCCATATCAAAATATCGATCCCTATCCACTCTATCATAACCATGAAGGAATTTAAAGACTGTCACCATATACCCCCTCAATCTTCTAGCTTCGAGTGATGGTAAGTCTAATTCTCTCAGCCTCTCATCATAACTGAGATTGCGCATTTCTGGCACCAGTTTCGTGGCATGTCTTTGAACTTTTTCAAGCTTAGCTATGTGCTTTTTCAAGTGTGGATTCCAAAAGGGGGCTGCGTATTCGAGTTTTGGCCTCACATAGGTTACATAAATATTTCTGAACATTTCCTTGTCCATGTGCCTGAAGGCTACCCTTAAATTTGATAAGAATGCATATGCTGCCCTTACTATGCCATTTATATGCATTTCTGGAGACAAATCTGCCAGTATGTTTACTCCTAGATCTCTCTCATTTTCTGTCTCTTGAAGTTGTACTCCAGCCACCGAGTAGTCAAGCTTGGGCCTTCTTGCACTTGTACCCATTCTCATTACCTTACATTTTGAAGTATTGAATTTCATTAGCCACTTTTCTGACCACTCATGCAGATTATTTAGATTCTCCCGAAGTTCTCTACCATTGTTCTCGTTTTTTACTTTCTTCATAATCTTTGCATCATCTGCAAACATATTCATGAATGAATTTACAGACTCTGGTAGGTCATTTACATATACAAGGAACAAAAGTGGCCCTAAAACTGAACCCTGTGGAACTCCACTACAAACTCTTCTCCATTCAGACACTGTGATTACCTAATTGTGATTACCTAATTGTGTTTACGGGAAAGAGCCCAAAGCTCGTATCTTCCCGTCTCCTGATCGGTTCCATTTTATACTTAGTGATACTTATCATACCTGTCCTTAAAACTATGGATTGAGATAGCATTAACTACCTCCTCGCTTAGCCAATTCCAATTATCAACTACTCTTACACTGAAAAGTATTTCCTTACATCCTGCGAAGAAGTTTTCTTACGAAGCTTCAAACTATGACCTCTAGTTCTAGAGCCAGCCATATCAAAATATCGATCCCTATCCACTCTATCATAACCATGAAGGAATTTAAAGACTGTCACCATATCCCCCCTCACTCTTCTAGCTTCGAGTGATGGTAAGTCTAATTCCCTCAGCCTCTCATCATAACTGAGATTGCGTATTTCTGGCACCAGTTTCGTGGCATGTCTTTGAACTTTTTCAAGCTTAGCTATGTGCTTTTTCAAGTGCGGATTCCAAAAGGGGGCTGCATATTCCAGTTTTGGCCTCACATAGGTTACATAAATATTTCTGAACATTTCCTTGTCCATGTGCCTGAAGGCTACCCTTACATTTGATAAGAATGCATATGCTGCCCTTACTATGCCATTTATATGTATTTCTGGAGACAAATCTGCCAGTATGTTTACTCCTAGATCTCTCTCATTTTCTGTCTCTTGAAGTTGTACTCCAGCCACCGAGTAGTCAAGCTTGGGTCTTCTTGCACTTGTACCCATTCTCATTACCTTACATTTTGAAGTATTGAATTTCATTAGCCACTTTTCTGACCACTCATGCAGATTATTTGGATCCTCCTGAAGTTCTCTACCATTGTTCTCGTGTGTGTGTGTGTGTGTGTGTGTGTGTGTGTGTGTGTGTGTGTGGTGTGTGTGTGTGTGTGTGTGTGTGTGTGTGTGTGCCAAATAAGCACAACATCCTATGTTTAACATAGAATATATTTCCACGCTAGGGGTCGAATCTACTACATGCCTGACAATTCATAAGTGTGATTAAGGCTCTTGCCGACTGTACTATAGAAAGTCTAAAAGATATAAGAAACCTTTCTGCTAACTGCTGAAGGCATGGACTGAACTCACTCCACTAATTGTGCATTTTATGCTCACTGAAATCGTGCCAAGCGCGTTGTAATTTGAAACCGGGTCAGAGGTAAAAATATATCATATTATCACATATTATAATGGGCTACATTAGTATTGTATATATAGACCTATGTCATTAATTATATACGAAAGCTATCCACGAGAGAGGGTGGGAAGTGGGTGTGAAATGAAGAGAGACAGGCGTCATTAGAGCAGTTAGTCCATTCCTAACTTAAGCGATTAGCAGAGACGCTTCCTACTCCTATTATGGATCTTCTCTGGTCCAGTCGGTAGAGACTTTCGTTAAAGTAGTAGACTGAGTCTTTGTCAGGAGCAAAAATAAGTCTTTCACATAAAAAGCAGCTGAGCTAAACAGACAAAAATAAATTCACTAAAACAAAAGCAAAAGATTCATAATAGTTCTGATATTCCAAACACCCTCTCAAAAGAAAAAACAAAATATTAGAGGGGGGAAAAATATAGTTTACACTAAAACAAAAGTTCAAGAATCGTGATATTTCTTCAGTTTCAAACACCATTCCATTCTTCAAACAAAATTAAACAGTAAAATTGAAAAGGGAAATAAAGTTAGTTTGCACATCTACAGAAGTTCATTCTCAAAACTTCTTTCTGTAAGTCACATGCTGTATCAACCCGTTAATAAGAAATATACAGCAAAATTA
>JAXCGZ010020885.1:20000-25000 GCA_037179515.1 Halocaridina rubra | reverse complement strand
GGTTATCAGGAGAAGAAGAAGCTAAAGAAACAGCTAGAAACTGTATCTTGGAGGTATTAAATTTAACTAAATTTTGGGTGCCTCACTCAGATACCCTCTGCAAATCGGAGCTGAGAGCAGAAGAAAGAGTGATACCAGACTGATTACGAGTAGCAGATGAAGGTGAAGAAAAGCCAGAGGAAAAATGAAGGGTAGCATCGTCAGCAAAGGCGTGAAGAAGTGAGGAAGATTGGCATTGAAGAAGATTGTCGATGAAGAGAAGGAACAGAGTATGTGAAAGAGCAGAGCCCTTTGAAACACCACTGGTACCAGGGAGTAGGCTAAAAGTTGCATTGTCAACAATCACAGATATAAAATGGTCAGAAAGAAAAATGGAATTCAGAGAACAGAGGGAAGGGGTAAAGCCCTAAACAAGGAGTTTGGCAAATAACTCCTTGTGCCAGAGTCCGTCAAAAGCCTTAGAGATATCAAGAGTGACGACAAAAGATTTCCCATAGTTCCTCAGAGAAGATGACCATACATGAGTAAGATAGGACATGAGGTCACCAGTGGATCTTGACTTGCGGAAGCCGTACTGGTGATCGATGATAAGCGATTTAGATTCAGAGTGTTTAAAGAAGTGAGAATTGAGCAAAGTTTAGGTTAGGGCAATAGGTCGGTAGTTTAAACGAATAGAACGGTCACCCTTCTTAGGAACAGGTTGCTTGAATGAAGCCGTGATATTTTTCAACTATGGACATAAAAATATGCTTATGAGCTGGTAAGTCCTCTTTTGGCCATTCTTCCAGATAGTTACTGTGTTATTGAAGCAGCTGTTTAAGAATCTCTTCATTCCAGGCATAATTGGATGAAATCATACCAATAAATAATAAATGGGTTGCACTCTAATAAGATATACGAGGCAACGGACAATGTAACGTCATTATTAAGTCTGTCTCTTGTCTCGCAAGTCCCTGATTATAGGGGTAGTCATCTTGAGGTAGTGGAAGGAGAAAAATATAAATTATATAACTAGTTGTTATTGATATTAACAGCCACATTAAGTAAACGTTAAGAGGTAGCTCAAACATTTACCTTGGAGAAGGCTATCAGTCTTGGTAACCATATGGCAGAAGTACACTCCCTAAGGTAAGTAGTCAATATGTTACACGCTTGACTGATTGGTTTGATAGGGGACTGGTGTATGTGGTTCACCCAGTATTTTATATGGCCAACAAAATAATTGTATGGTTGCTTGATAATGCATTACAAACGTGTGACAAAACTGCATTCTTAGTCCTAAGTTTTGCTCTCATAAAACTCTTATTATTACTACATAAATGTAACTTTTGTTTAGGATGCTGCCAATAATTTCCTATAACAACGGCACTGACGTGTTCGTAAGAGGAGGTCATCATAATTCTGCATCAGGCTTTTATAAATATAACACCACCAATGCATATTAGCTTTAATCAAAGTTCATCATCAAGAATTGGAAAATAAGAAAAACTGAAAGAATAAAAGTTCTTTGTTGAAAATAAAGTGACACGTGGCAAAGAATCTGTTTATATCTCATTTACAATTTCTTACAAAAATTTACTAAATATTACTAATGTGATGTCACCTCCACCATCAGGAAATCGCATTCCTCCTCCTCTTCCAACCACCTCCATACTAAATCCACGTCCTCCTTCTCTCCTTCTTCTTCCACATCTTTTTATGTTTAAAGGGACACATATGGCAGTCTTTAAAATAGACAAAGCTAAGCATGAAGTTGTACGTGTATGCTTATTCGTGTGTAAGAAGGAAAGTAGGCGGCCTGCATGGGCGTTAATTGGCATACACGTATGTCATTTAGAGCCACCCACATGTGCACGGACACATTTACAAGAGACACAAATGTTTTTGGCTCGGGAAATATCGACATGCCAAGCAAGTTGGCTGACACTGGCATAATGGAAAGTGATGCAATGAAAACAGGTAATGCATAGGAGAGAGAGAGAGAGAGAGAGAGAGAGAGAGAGAGAGAGAGAGAGAGAGAGAGAGAGAGAGAGAGAGAGAGAGAGAGAGAGAGAGAGAGAGAGAGAGAGAGAGAGAGAGAGAGAGATAAATAAAAATAAAGAGAAAGTTAGGATACTATTTACTTAAGAGAGAAATGGAATTCAACTATAGTACTGGGTACACAACTTCTTTTAAAGAGAAATTTTAATTTATGTATTTGCTTATCTGTGCACTTGATTATAACTTGTGCATACATTCATCTATTTATGAATATATTTATTCACACACACACACACACACACACACACACACACACACACACACACACACACACACACACACACACACACACACACACATATATATATATATATATATATATATATATATATATATATATATATATATATATATATATATATATATATATATATATATATATATATATATATATATATATATATAAATATATATATATATATATATATATATATATATATATATATATATATATATATATATATATATATATATATATATATATATATATATATATATATATATATATATATATATATATATATATATATATATATATATATGTATATATATAATATATATGTATATATATAAATATATATGTATATATATAAATATATATGTATATATATAAATATATATATATATATATATATATATATATATATATATATATATATATATATATATATATAATATATATATATATATATATATACATATATATATAAATATATATATATATATATATATATATATATATATATATATATATATATATATATATATATATATATATATATATATATATATATATATATATATATATAGATATATATATATATATATATATATATATATATATATATATATATATATATATATATATATATATATATATATATATATATATATATATATATATATATATATATATATATATATATATATATATATATATATATATATATATATATATATATATATATATATATATATATATTATGCAAAATAAACTGTTATATCACAGAACAATATGAAGCAAAAAAAAACAAAAAAAAAAACAGGCTCATAAATAAATCAGAAAAAGAAGCGAAGATGTAGTATATATTACGACTGGACTCCAGTCCTCTGCAGGTACAAATGAAGCGATATTTACAAAGCTTTGGATAAAGAATATGGGGGGGGGGATACTAGCTATTATTGCCAGGAGGATCCACGGTGGGACTATCTTCAGACCTCAGGTCAGGTGGACGGTCATTTGGCATAATCTTCTTAATGAGGTCTTTTAAAATGGCTTCATCCACAATGTCAGATCTCCACTGTCCATTTGATAAATCTAAGGTTTCCGATTTTTCTATAATGGCTCCTTTAAGTATCTTTCTCCTGCATTGGCAGTTACTCTTATATAGCAATGAGGACTCACTCCAATTAATATAGTGACCAGTATCTCGCATATGCACAAATAAGAACATAAGAATAGGGGACACTGCAGCATGCCTACTGGCACACACGAGGCAGCTCCATTTTTTTAATGATATTTTCAGCATGTCTAACCTATTCTATTCTACTCTACTCATTTATTCTATTATTCTGTTTATGATTTTTCTAATAAGCACTAACCTATTCATACCCACCGTACCTTTGTCATATGTCTATTTAATCTACATTTGAAGGTGTCTAAGGTATTGGCATTTATTATCCTACTAGGAAGCCTGTTCCATGCATCAGCTACTCTATTACCAAACCAATTTTTACCATTTTCCCTTCTGAACCTAAATTTATCAAGCTTAAATCCATTATTACGAGTTCTGGTTTGATCATGAATTTTTAAAACTTTATTAATATCACCCTTGTTAATCCCCTTAAACCATTTATACACCTCAGTCATATCCCCCCTAACTCTGCGCCTCTCTAGAGAATGTAGATTAAGTTTTATTAATCTGTCCTCATATGATAGATTTCTGATATTGTGTATCATCTTGGTCATTCTCCGCTGCACTCTCTCCAAGGATTCAATTTCCATCCTATAATGGGGTGACCAGAATTGCACAGCATAATCTAGATGGGGCCTAACTAATGCAAGATAGAGCTGCAAAATAACTTTTTCCGTCCTATTGCCAACACTTCTTGAGATAAATCCTAAAATTCTGTTTGCTTTATTTCTGACTGCTGTACATTGCTCTCTTGGCTTAAGATTACTACTCACAAGAACTCCCAAATCCCTTTCACACTGAGAACTCATGATTTCATGGTTGTTTAGCTTATAACTCGTATAGTCTTTTATAGTACCCATTTTAACTACTTTACATTTTTCAACATTAAATTCCATTTGCCACTTATCCGACCATTCCTATAATTTATTTAGATCTTCCTGTAAAGCATGAATGTCTTCATTTCCATTTATAATTCTACCTATTTTAGTGTCATCTGCGAATTTACTTAGGTTACAACTGATATCCGAATCCAGATAATTTAGATATACGATGAATTATAGAGGACCAAGTACCGAGCCTTGTGGTACCCCGCTAGTAACCGAGCCCCACTCCGATTTCTCTCCATTTATGCAAACCCTCTGTTTTCTGTCTATTAACCATTATTTGATCCATCTGAGAACCGCTCCTCCTATACCATAAGCTTCAAGCTTTTTAACTAATCTTTTGTGAGGAACTCTATCAAAAGCTTTGCTAAAATCTAGATATATTATATCGTATTCTTTCCCACAATCTACTGCCTTGTAAACTTCTGAATAAAAAGACAGTAAGTTTGTAAGGCACGAAAAACCCTTCAGAAACCCGTGTTGTGAAAGTTTTATCAGTCTGTGTAATTCTAGATGTGCCCTTATTTTATTTGCAATGATGGATTCTAGAATCTTACCCACTATAAACGTTAAACTCACAGGCCTATAATTATTCTTTTTAATTTTCAGCACCATATCGTACTGCTCTTTTATGCTCAGATATTCTATGGCCTAGCGAACG
>JAXCGZ010020885.1:10000-15000 GCA_037179515.1 Halocaridina rubra | reverse complement strand
TCTACCTCTCCTAAAACCACTCTGCACTTCCGAGATCACATATTCTGTCTTATCCCTAATCCTATTAACCAGTATCCTACCATACACTTTTCCTACCACACTCAACAAACTTATACCCCTAAAATTACTGCATTCATACATATCTCCCTTACCTTTGCATAGGGGCACTATACAGGCAATCACCCAATCCACTGGCACCAATGACAACATAAAGCATATATTAAACACTCTCACTAACCATTCCAATGCAGTCACACCCCCTTCTTTCAACATCTCCGCTCTCACACCATCCATTCCAGGTGCTTTACCTGCTTTCGCTTCATACAATGCCCTTTTCACCTCCTCTCTTGTAATTTCTCTCTCATTTTCATCTCCCATTACTGGCCCTTGAACCCCTCCCACTGCCACTATAGCTGCCTATCTATCTTCCTCAACATTCAGCAAGCACTCAAAATATTCTGCCCATCTTTTCCTTGCATCGTTCCCTCTTAACATCTGTCCATTACCATCTTTCACTGTCTCTTCCATCCTCGAGCCACCCTTCCTTGCTCTCTTCACTTCTTTCCAAAACTTCTTCTTATTCTCCTCATATGACCTACTAAAATCCTGTCCCCACCTAAAATTTGCCAAACTCTTCTCTTCCTCTACCTTCCGCTTGGTTTCCACATTTTTCTCCCTATATCTTTCATACTTCTCCCTACTTTTACACTGCAGCCATTCCTCAAAAGCCCTCTTTTTCTCTTCCACCTTCATTTTCACCCCTTCATTCCACCACTCGCTGCCCCTCCTCATGCCACCTCCAACAAACCTCTCTCCACACACATCACTTGCATGTCCCACAAAACATTCTTTCATCAACCCCCATTCCTCCCCTAACTCCCCAACTTCTCTTTCTTTCACCCTGTCATATGCCACTCTCAACCTGTCCTGATATTCCTGTCTCTTCTCTGGCTTTTTCAACTCTTCCACCTTCACTATTTCCCTTCTACATCCCCCCACACTATTTCCCCACTCTTTTGCTACTACCACTTTTGCTTCAACCAAAAAATGATCAGACATCCCAGCAGCCACACCCCTGAATGCATGTACATCTTTCACTCTACCAATCATGCTCTTTGCTACCAACACATAATCCATCAATGCTCTTTCTTTCACTCTTCCATTTGCCACTCTCATCCATGTATACTTATTTATTAACTTCTTCTTAAATAAACTATTACCTATCACCAACTCTTGCTACACACACATATCTAACAGTCTCTCGCCACTCTCATTCCCACCTGGTACCCCATTCTTTCCTACAACACCTTCTATCTCTCCATCACCCACTCTGGTATTCAAGTCACCCAACACAACTACATAATTCCTTCTACTCAGACCATCCACACATCTAGTTAACTCATGCCAGAATTCATCCCGCTCTTCCTCACTTCTCTCACATCCTGGCCCATACGCACTAACAAAAGCCCAACATTCCCTTCCTATCCTAGCCCTCACCCACATCAGCCTGATTTACAATCCATTCACTCAGCAATAATGCCACACCTTCTCTCGCTCTCCCCCTTTCAACCCCAGACACCCTACCCGTCACATCACCAAATACCACTTCTCCTTTTCCTTTCATCTTCGTCTCACACAATGCCAATACATCCATCCTCCTCTTACCAAACATATATCCAATCTCACATCTTTTGCTCTCTATCGTACTACAACCACGCACATTTAGACACCCCAAAACTAGAGTTTGGGGAGAAGTTATTCTCCCCTCTACTCCCCTTCTTCTTTGACGTCTTGCAGGAGGTTGATACAAGGGGGGGGGATTCCTAGTCCCCCGCCCCGTCCACTTTTAGTCGCCTTTTACGACACGCAGGGAATACGGTGAGGCTATTCTTTGATATTGTGCCCGCCCCATATATATATATATATATATATATATATATATATATATATATATATATATATATATATATATATACATATATTTGTATATATAAATTATCCCAAGTCGGGATTAATTACGAAATTTAATGTCAATAAGAGCATTGACCATATAATTCGAACAAAAATAAAGTGCAAGCTTCCAAACACGGTGATGAAAAAAAGCGAATCAACTATTCATTAGAGAAATCTCCAAATAAAGTGTGCATATATATATATATATATATATATATATATATATATATATATATATATATATATATATATATATATATATATACATATATATATATATATATATATATATATATATATATATATATATATATATATATATATATGTATATATATATGTATATATATATATATATATATATATATATATATATATATATATATATATATATATATATATATATATATATATATATATATATATATATATATATATATATATATATATATATATATATATATATATATATATATATATATATATATATACACACACACACACACACACACACACACACACACACACACACACACACACACACACACACACACACACACACACACACATATATATATATATATATATATATATATATATATATATATATATATATATATATATATATATATATATATATATATATATATATATATATATATATATATATATATATATATATATATATATATATATATATATATATATATATATATATATATATATATATATATATATATATATATATATATATATATATATATATATATATATATACACACACACACATATATATATATATATATATATATATATATATATATATATATATATATATATATATATATATATATATATATATATATATATATATATATATATATATATACATATGAATTATTATTTCGGCTTTGATGTAATATGAAACACTTGAATTGGGACATAATTCCAGTTTTGAAAAGGTCATCTTCCCAAATTGATGTTTTTTTTCTTTAACTGACAGAATTTCTCACCTCAATGTTTAATTTTCCCTCAACGTCTGCATCGCCAATTTCATTAACCCATATATTTAGCTAAAGAATTGTATGCGTGTGTGTGTATGAGTGTGCATGCAATGAATGTGATTACCTAATTGTGATTACCTAATTGTGTTTACGGGAAAGAGCCCAAAGCTCGTATCTTCCCGTCTCCTGATCGGTTCCATTTTTAGACTTAGTGATACTTATCATACCTGTCCTTAAAACTATGGATTGAGGTAGCATTAACTACCTCCTCGCTTAGCGAATTCCAATTATCAACTACTCTTACACTGAAAAAGTATTTCCTTACATCCTGCAAAGAAGTTTTCTTACGAAGCTTCAAACTATGACCTCTAGTTCTAGAGCCAGCCTTATCAAAATATCGATCCCTATGCACTCTATCATAACCATGAAGGAATTTAAAGACTGTCACCATATCCCCCCTCACTCTTCTAGCTTCGAGTGATGGTAAGTCTAATTCCCTCAGCCTCTCATCATAACCGAGATTGCGTATTTCTGGCACCAGTTTCGTGGCATGTCTTTGAACTTTTTCAAGCTTAGCTATGTGCTTTTTCAAGTGCGGATTCCAAAAGGGGGCTGCATATTCGAGTTTTGGCCTCACATAGGTTACATAAATATTTCTGAACATTTCCTTGTCCATGTGCCTGAGGGCTACCCTAACATTTGATAAGAATGCATATGCTGCCCTTACTATGCCATTTATATGTATTTCTGGAGACAAATCTGCCACTATGTTTACTCCTAGATCTCTCTCATTTTCTGTCTCTTGAAGTTGTACTCCAGCCACAGAGTAGTCAAGCTTGGGCCTTCTTGCACTTGAACCCATTCTCATTACCTTACATTTTGAGGTATTGAATTTCATTAGCCACTTTTCTGACCACTCATGCAGATTATTTAGATCCTCCTGAAGTTCTCTACCATTGTTCTCGTTTTTTACTTTCTTCACAATCTTTGCATCATCTGCAAACATATTCATGAATGAATTTACAGACTCTGGTAGGTCATTTACATATACAAGGAACAAAAGTGGCCCTAAAACTGAACCCTGTGGGACTCCACTACTAACTCTTCTCCATTCAGACACTGAGTGTCTTACTCTAACCCTCTGTTCCCTTCCTTCTAAGTAAGTTTTTATCCATTCCAAGACATTTCCACCTATTCTAGCCATTGATTGCAGCTTCTTAATAAGTCTCCCATGTGGAACAGTGTCAAACGCTTTCTGGAAGTCTAGGAATATGCAATCTGCCCAGCCCTCTCTTTCCTGTAAGATTTGGCTTACCTCATCATAAAATTCTAATAAGTTTGTTACTGTTGATCTTCCTTCTCTGAAGCCATGTTGCCTCACTGACAAAAAGTTGAAGGATTCCAAGTGAAGAGAGATATGTTTCCTTAGTAGTTTCTCCATAAGTTTGCAAACTATGCTGGTCAAGGAAACTGGTCTATAGTTCAGAGCCGTATCCCTCCTTCCCTTTTTGAAGATAGGTATCACATTTGCTTGTTTCCAGCATCTTGGAATCTCCCCCGACTCCAATGACTCCTTAAATATGATACTTAGTGCCACTGATATTGTGCTTGCGCATTTTTTAAGCACATGAGGGGATATGTCATCAGGACCTGTAGCTTTATGAACATCTAAATCCATCAGCGCTTTGCATACCTCTGTGGCTGTAAGGTTGATGTTCTCTAATACTGGCCCTTGAGCTTCTATCACTGCAATCTGAGGGGGTGGGGTATTTTCTACTGTAAATACTGACTGAAACTCCTTGTTCAATTCTTTGCAGATCTCTTCGTCCATCTCAGTGATGCTTCCATCCGCTCTCTTTAGCCTTAAAACCTGTTCTTTTACCTTCAGTTTTCCTCTGATAAAGCTGTGGAAAAGCTTGGGATTTTCTTTAGCCTTCCTGGTGTGTGAGTGTGCATGCATATGTATGTTTGCGCGTGAGTGCGTGGGCATATGTATGTGTGTGCGTGATTGCATGTGTGCATGCATGTGTGTATATATACGTGTG
>JAXCGZ010020885.1:0-5000 GCA_037179515.1 Halocaridina rubra | reverse complement strand
AGTAGGTGTAATTCATGCCAGAGAGAAATGGTTCGATAATGGGTGTAAAAGAGCTAAGGAGTGGAGAAACAAATGCTGGAAAAGGTATAGGAGGAGAAAAAAACATAAATGCCTGGCAAACCTACAAAAGAGCAAGAAATGACTACCTAAGTAAAAGGAGAGAGGCAGAGAGAGACGGATGAAGAGATCTGCAAAGAATTGAACAAGGAGTTTCAGTCAGTATTTACAGTAGAAAATACCCCACCCCCTCAGATTGCAGTGATAGAAGCTCAAGGGCAGGTATTAGAGAACATCAACCTTACAGCCACAGAGGTATGCAAAGCGCTGATGGATTTAGATGTTCATAAAGCTACAGGTCCTGATGACATATCCCCTCATGTGCTTAAAAAATGCGCAAACACAATATCAGTGGCACTAAGTATCATATTTAAGGAGTCACTGGAGTCGGGGGAGATTCCAAGATGCTGGAAACAAGCAAATGTGATACCTATCTTCAAAAAGGGAAGGAGGGATACGGCTCTGAACTATAGACCAGTTTCCTTGACCAGCATAGTTTACAAAGTTATGGAGAAACTACTAAGGAAGCATATCTCTCTTCACTTGGAATCCTTCAACTTTTTGTCAGTGAGGCAACATGGCTTCAGAGAAGGTAGATCAACAGTAATAAACTTATTAGAATTTTATGATGAGGTAAGCCAAATCTTACAGGAAAGAGAGGGCTGGGCAGATTGCATATTCCTAGACTTCCAGAAAGCGTTTGACACTGTTCCACGTGGGAGACTTATTAAGAAGCTGCAATCAATGGCTAGAATAGGTGGAAATGTTTTGGAATGGATAAAAACTTACTTAGAAGGAAGGGAACAGAGGGTTAGAGTAAGACACTCAGTGTCTGAATGGAGAAGAGTTAGTAGTGGAGTTCCACAGGGTTCAGTTTTAGGGCCACTTTTGTTCCTTGTATATGTAAATGACCTACCAGAGTCTGTAAATTCATTCATGAATATGTTTGCAGATGATGCAAAGATTGTGAAGAAAGTAAAAAACGAGGACAATGGTAGAGAACTTCAGGAGGATCTAAATAATCTGCATGAGTGGTCAGAAAAGTGGCTAATGAAATTCAATACTTCAAAATGTAAGGTAATGAGAATGGGTTCAAGTGCAAGAAGGCCCAAGCTTGACTACTCGGTGGCTGGAGTACAACTTCAAGAGACAGAAAATGAGAGAGATCTAGGAGTAAACATACTGGCAGATTTGTCTCCAGAAATACATATAAATGGCATAGTAAGGGCAGCATATGCATTCTTATCAAATGTAAGGGTAGCCTTCAGGCACATGGACAAGGAAATGTTCAGAAATATTTATGTAACCTATGTGAGGCCAAAACTGGAATATGCAGCCCCCTTTTGGAATCCGCACTTGAAAAAGCACATAGCTAAGCTTGAAAAAGTTCAAAGACATGCCACGAAACTGGTGCCAGAAATACGCAATCTCAGTTATGATGAGAGGCTGAGGGAATTAGACTTACCATCACTCGAAGCTAGAAGAGTGAGGGGGGATATGGTGACAGTCTTTAAATTCCTTCATGGTTATGACAGAGTGGATAGGGATCGATATTTTGATATGGCTGGCTCTAGAACTAGAGGTCATAGTTTGAAGCTTCGTAAGAAAACTTCTTTGCAGGATGTAAGGAAATACTTTTTCAGTGTAAGAGTAGTTGATAATTGGAATTGGCTAAGCGAGGAGGTAGTTAATGCTATCTCAATCCATAGTTTTAAGGACAGGTATGATAAGTATCACTAAGTCTAAAATGGAACCGATGAGGAGACGGGAAGATACGAGCTTTGGGCTCTTTCCCGCAAACACAATTAGGTAATCACACACACACACACACACACACACACACACACACACACACACACATATATATATATATATATATATATATATATATATATATGTATATATATATATATATATATATATATATATATATATATATATATATATATATATATATATATATATATAAATATATATATATATATATATATATATATATATATATATATATATATATATATATATATATATATATATATATATATATATATATATATATATATATATATATATATATATATATATATATATATATATATATATATATATATATATATATATATATATATATATATATATATATATATATATATATATATATATATATATATATATATATATATATATATATATATATATATATATATATATATATATATATATATATATATATATATATGCACTTTGAAAGAATTCAACGTGTTGATTTTCGCAACTCTGATTAAATAGCCCTAAAAGATACCGAGATCATTTTTCTCGGTCGGTTTGACCGTGTCTCCTCCATGGCTATTCAGGTCAGGGATTGGGCATACTATTATTTGTTCTCTGATTTCCAGTTTTCCTACTGACCATTCTATATCTATGATTGTTAACGGTGCAACGTTTAGCCCATTCCTTTTTAACAGTGGTTTCCAAAGGGCTCTGTTATTTCACCTACTTTATTCCTTCTCTTCATCATCGATCTTCTTCAGTACCCCTCCTCTTCTCTTCTTCACGCCTTTGCCGACGATTCTACTCTTCATATTTCCTTTGTCTTAATAAAACACAGTTTCTAGCTATCTCTTTATCTTCTCCTCCTCCTGATAGCCTTATTGCACTCGAAACTAACGAAATTCACCTTCATAATTCTATTAACATATTAGCAATCCAGATAGCCTCTAACTTGTCTTGGAGGAGCCACATAGTGCAAATTTCTAAATCTGCATGTTTTATTTCCTCATTTCTTTTCTTCTTTGCAATTACATACAATCTATAAAGGGCTTATCTGTCCTTGCTTAGAATACTGTTCGTATCTGGGGTGCTTATTAATATAAATTTCTCCTTGATAGGGTTGAATCTAAGGCAGTAAGACTCATTAATGACTATTCTCTTACTTTTAACCTGGATTCTCTTTCTCTTCGCCATAAGGTATCTTTCCTTTCTCTTTTCTATCGTTACTACTTCTATCGCTGCACTGATGAGTTGGCGAGTTGCATTCCTCCCGCTACAGAGGCTGCATAACACTCGCCAAGCGACCTCATCTCACAGGTGCTATTTGGAGATTTGTAGCTTATGGACTGGTCGGGGCAGCGATTGTTTCTTCCCATCCACCTCCAGACTCTGGAACTCTCTTTCTCCTTCTTTCTTTCTTAAGTTTTATACTTATTTTACTTCAGAAAAGGGATCTTTCGTCATCTCGGAGACTAATCCTGCCATATCTCTAGGTCCTCAGTACTTCGACTATTCTCTCAGCCTGCCCTTTTCCTATTGTATATCATTACCTCATTATTGCTTGTCCTTAATCTTTTACTTTTTCTTCGTCTTAATGCTTTCTTCGTGCCTGTGGCTTTCTTGATGAGAGCTTTCTTCTTGTCTGTCTGGTGTCACATTCATAAGAAGAAAAAAACTTGCTTTGTTTTATTACAGCTATTAATTGATTCACTGCTCAGATTCGAAGACCTAAAGATATCTTTTTAAGTGGGAAAGCCGATGACCTTAATTCCTCTTCCACCGATAAGTTTCTGGTCCTAAGCCAAACACCTTTCCAAAAGCCTCTGTAACTCGTGCTCTCCCACTGACATAGTCACTCTCTTTGGGTCTCATTTTTCTGTCAACTCTTTCGTAAGCGATTCCAGCACTACAGTTCCTCGTACTTTGCCCCTTTCAAACCCTATGCCCTCCACTATTCTTTCTTCACGCAAGTGCTTAAGCTGCTTTACTCTCAAAAGACGAGCAAGGCATCTGGTCCCGATTGTATCCCTGCAAGTTTCCTTAAGGATTATGCAAATGAACTGGCTCCCGTGCATTGCAATCATTATTCCTCATTCTCTAAACTAGTATCTATCCTTCTTCTTGGAAGCATGCTCTAATTCAGCCTATCTCTAAGAACGATGGCCACTCTATTCCTTCCAACTACCTACTAATTGCCCCAACCTCTGCTTTCACTATAGTATTGGAAAAGTTGCTCAGTTCTCATTTCTTGAAACATCTTGAATCTAAGTCACTTACCTCCGATTACCAGTAAGGCTTCTGCAAAGCAAAATCAATTGGGGACCTCCTGTCCTATCTTACTCATGTATGGTCATCTTCTGTGGGAAACTATGGGAAATCTGTTGTCATCGCTCTTGATATCTCTAAGGGTACGGCCACACCAGACACGACGAGCGAGGAGGCTTGAGTGGGGAGGGATGATGCGACATGATGAAACTCATTAAATAATATGTGGTTGGCTACATTGGATGAGCGGGGAAGCTTGTTGCCCCGTTTACCCTCCTCGCTTGATGCTACGCGATGCTGCATGTTCTAAAATGATGCGCACTGCCTAGCGACATCCCTAGCTATTTTCATCATTCTCTTCAGAGACATGACTGCACCAACAGACGACTTGTGACTATCTGCCGCGTGAGACATTGATGATTCCTATTTGGACAGGCATCGCAATGATGCTCATCGCTCTTGGCTACCTCCCTGCTCATCGCGTCTGGTGTAGTCATACCCTAAAGCTTTGAAAGAGTTTGGCACTAGGTTATATTGGCCAAACTCCCTGCTTTTGGTTTTACCCATTCTCTCTGCTCTCTGATTTCCAGTTTTCTTTCTGACCATATTATATCTGTGGTTGTTGATGATGCAACATCTAGTTCATTCCCTATTACCAGTAGTGTTCCACAGGGTTCTGTTCTTTCACCTACTCTGTTCCTTCTCTTCATCAACGATCTTCTTCAGTCCCATCCTACTCTTTTCTCCACACCTTTTCCGATAATTCTACCCTTCATTTTTACTCCGTCTTCTCATCACAACCTAATTCTGCTACTCGTAATCAATCTCGTATCACTATTTTTAGTTAAATTTAATACCTTGAAGACACAGTTTCTGGCTATCTCTTTATCTACTCCTCCTCCTGACAG
>JAXCGZ010020884.1:115000-135705 GCA_037179515.1 Halocaridina rubra | reverse complement strand
GAGAGAGAGAGAGAGAGAGAGAGAGAGAGAGAGAGAATATTAGCTTGATGCAATCCTATATATCTCTGCGGCAGAATTCTACCTCTAAAAGAATCTCATAATACTATTTTCCTTAAAGTTCAAAGTAAACGACTGATCTGTATTCGACTCTTTCCACCCAATTCTGTCTTCATACACAAAGGAAATGCGATATTTCAATACTCCTCAGAACTCATCTCCAACACGCCAATATTTTCTTTCTCTGGTCTGAAGTCTTTACTTTACACCCACAATTGCCAGAACAAAATTACAAATAAAAGCTCTTTGTCCAACTCGCATTCCTCATCAAATCTTCCAAAGTTTTAATTGCTTCATATTGATTCTTATTAATGATTACCAATAACAAAACATATTCAGGCTACTCACATTTTCTTTCTCCTTTTTATCAATAGCGTCTTTATTCTCACGGGAAAGGCTGTCTTCAAGTTTCACACGATGTGGCGAAGGTGGTTTTAGTTGGTGGCCTGCGCTGTCCAGTCGCTCATGTTGCTTGTTTTGGGCTGCCTGTATTAGCTGAACTTCATCCTGCACGAGAAATAAATATCACATTCTAGAGAAAGATACGTATATAATGGCCGCAACTCTCCTTGTATGGGTGGTGGCAGAGTTAAAGCACACACTCACAAGAAGCTAATATACCTCAATCACTCCTTTTGGATCCTTGGGGTAAAGGGCTGTCAGAATACCCCCCAATTCCTTGGTTATATATACACAACAAGTCCCAAGGGTAGTTCTCTACATGAGCTAGTTAGAGGTGCAAGGCAATTTCTACATTTGGAAAATCAACTGGAAACACTGTAACATTACAAGTATTTGTGCTTTATCAAAGTGTGAAGCAAGATCACTTGATTAACATAAAATAATAAAGTATTTTTTAAAGAAACAAGTCAATATTCTTAGTATGGGGCCCTTGTAGCATATGCAATACTTGATACTTTGTAAATTCAACACATTTAAGAAGTATGTGATAGCATACTCAGGTTCAACCCCAGGTATTAAGTGTACCATATAAGCATTTGTTTCCACAGGGCCATATTTTGTTGAAACCAGCAGGGTACCCTCAACTGAATGAAAAAAATTAGGAGAGAGGAATTCATCACTCTCTCTGCAACATTATCCTATCCACTAGTGGTTTTGTGACATATGCTGATAATGTAAATGTCTGCACCGTCTTATGTGTCACTATTGGTCTTCAAGAAGGGGGTGGCAGAGAGGTTGGAGCTGGTTAATGAACATAGGATGCCCTTTCTAATGCCCCACTATGGGCTCAAACCTGCGTCAGTCACCACCTGACTTGCTCGCCTACCTCTGAGCTACTGCGGCCCCTGCTGAAGAAATTTATATAGCTCAGTATATAATGTACAGAGAAGGAAGGGACCTTCAAAGAATGAGGGTAAAGAACATCATTGTAGAAATAAGTATTATAGCTGAGAATGAAAAAGTGGAAAGGCAGAGTTGGGAGAATATAAAATGTCTGGAATGGTAGTTATGTTATTAGGAATAAACTGTGCGGTAGTTGAAAGAATGAGGCAAAACACTATGAGATGGTTTGGTCAGGAAAAGAATGCAGGAGACTGAATCTGCAATGATTCATAGCAGTACCCTTGATAAAGGTGAGGGAAAACGAGAGTTGGTAAGTACATCTATCTGTAACTACATACATTAGCCATATTCTGGCTAGTACAGTGGTAGCGCGCTAGCTTCGCATTCACGAGGTCGGCAAAAAGGTTCCCATCCAAGGCCGAGAGTTCAAGCTGTTTACTGGAGGGTTACTGCTGTGGCTGCGCACCACAGTAGGGGGTTGGGGCTAGCCCCGGCTTGCATTTTGAGGAGCATCTTAGATGGATATCGGAACTGAAACCCAGCAACCTTTACCCTGACCTTTACTTATAAGTGTACTTCTAGATTTGTAACAGAATACCCATTGTATAATGGAAATAAAGGTTTATTATTATTTATAAGGGGAGTGGCTAAGAAAAAGCAAATAGCTTCTTGACTATGTGGGAAGAAAAATACAGAGGATGAGATTCCCAGTCCTCTTGCTCTGTCCCATTTAGTCAAATTTTACGACACTCAGGGGAACACAGAGGAAGTATTCTTACCCCCCTCCCTCAGGGGTAAGTACATAAGGAAGAGGAGCCAAAGCACAATGGAGGTTATGTACTGTGCAATGAAGAAGTGATCTATTATTCTGGCCACACCTATGTGTGGAGGTTCCCAAAAGAAGGGAAACTAAGAAAATCGCAATATTCACACCATGACAAATTATGAGACCAATCTGCATACTTTTTGAACAGGGACTATATAAACATACAATAATAGCGAGCATAATCTAAAAACCTTACTTTAGACAAAGTTATCCCCGACTTTGGTTTCTGTGGATCAAAAACGTCCTCGTCCAACTCCTCGTCTAGGCCACTTATCTGCTTCATCTCCTCTTCGAGGTTACTGGTATCCATCAAGTTTCGACCAAAAAATGCTTCCTGAAAAATACAACAAAAACAATGTAAACAAAAACTTTATGACATGAAATAATTGCAAGTATTTTTCTACTTTCCAGAGAAGCATCACACCAACATGTACTACAGAAAAACTAAATAAGGTATGTACAATAAAGTTTTAAAAAAAGGATATCATCGATTTAATTAAGCCGTCAATTTGCTTCATACACATGAGATTTTCACAGAAATCGAGTTAGAATTCTCCAAGTTCCATGAAATAAAATGACATTTTCTATTACTGTAAATATTAAGCATAGACACTTTTTCCAAAGAACTGCAAAACAGCCATCTGTTTATTTTTTTCCCTGAATTCATTAGGGTAATGAACTTATCCTGGCTATGGGACATCAGCAGTCAAGAATGCAGCTTCCATATCTTCACTGGCAAAGGTTACTTCGAATTTTTGTCATAAAATAAGACACACTTGAACAAAGTCAAATGGCATGGTACACTCATTATATAATTCAACCAAGGAACCACCATGCATAGTGCAATATGATATACATCCCCCGGCTCCAACGTATCTATGTCCACCCTCATTCAAATAGAGACTAACTGTGACACACACACAAAGGTGCAAACAGTGCTTGCTAGACAATGTTTGTGACACCCATCTCCATCAGAACAGAAATCACCAAAAAGAAATATTTAAAAAAAATCCTATATCATTACGGTTGATATCAGTACTTTACACATATCTAAGAAATACGAGTAATAATGTACATTACACAAATGTATATACAACAAATACTACACATAAAGACAAACCAACTTTGCACACCATTTTTAATTTTCTTTACCTTGTTGTGAAGAAATATGAATTACAACTATTCATTCCCTGCATGATGCCTACCTATATAAAAATGCAAATAGTCCCCCTTATAAGGGGGTAGCTTAGAGAAATCAAAAGCATGACTCTCTATGGATCAAAATATAAAGAAGTAGATGGATAGTTTACTTACTCCACCCCATTTAGGTGTATTTTACGTCAGGCAGAGGAACCCTCCCCTCCTGGTAAGAATCCAAAAAGAGTGAGTGAGAAGTGAAAGTCTGACAAATAAAACAACTGATAAAAGACATGAGGAAGTATAAGGTGCTATGAAACTCAAAGCTTCCTCTTTTTAGTTCAGTTATGGCCACATGGCTATGTCGGAAAGAAATTTTAATTTAGAAGTGTAGCAGAACATACCCCGAGTGGTGTCAGGGGTGTTCAAGTGGCATAACTGATATTTTCCAGTGTGGTTTCCTGGGCAGGATGAGTGTTTACAGAGAGATGACAAGTGATCTATGTTGCAACCCATAGGCCTCTCACACTCTGGTGCCAATTGCCGATAGAGGTCAGAATTGTCACACAGTTTTATGTTGTTCCCACAAGAGCCGAAAACCAATATCTACATGTAAGTATCCACATGCACCTGTGAAAATACACATATAGGCCCTTCTTGTATCCGACTGGCCTTCTTATAGCCACGCCCCTAACACTACACGAAATGGGCAGGCGCCCCCTTTTCTCTGGAAGCCTATTGGCTGAGGCTGTCCAAATATACCACGCCCTGCCATCTTGGTCGTACAAGAAAGTAAGAAGCAGTAAGAGACCAGAGTCAGTAACAAGTAGTCCAGGGCACAAATAAGATCTTAGATGTTACTTTAAGGGGACGGGGAGCATTGAGGTGTAGAATAAGTGTATAACTAAATAAACTTAATGTAAATCAGCCTGTGCATATCTGTTGTCACCTCGCACGCTATAAGTTTAGTAAAAAGGGAATAAATATATGACATTGGTGTCATTCTGGTGAGATATAACTCTACGACTTCGAGTCTAGTATAGTCATAGGATAAAACTATATGACAGCTATATTAAATGAGATTTTAGTCTTATTGAAAAAATAATATATAGAGTCTTCTATCATCTTGACAACAAAGCCCTTAACTTAGATATAGGTTCCCGGTTTCATTCCTTTCTTCTGTATGTTTCTCAAAAGGATTGGTAGCTCTTACTATATCAATTCCAGAATCATAATAATGTTACTAAAGATACATATGATTTCCCAGTCACAAAACCGCAAATGGAAGGGTTGAGGATGCACAGGGTATGAAGAAGCCCTGCAGCTTCCATTTTTGTTACACCGTTGCCACCCTAACAGAATTGGGAGGGATACAGCATCATTCCGGATAAATAAGTATACAATATATAAACATTTCCCTCACATATATACTTTTAGAAATTCCTTAACAAAAGTATACATTATATCCAATTTTTCCTCGAATATTCCCATAATTACTCTTCTTTGTTGATATATTCTTCTTCTTCTTCTTCGTCTACATCTTTTCCCACTTTTATGTGGGGTCGATGTTTCTGGCCAGTGTTCTCCATACGTCCCTGTCCCATACTTCATCATCCAACAAACCTTAAGATCTCAGGTCGTCATTGATGCAATCCATCCACCTACGCTTTGGTCTCCCCCTCCCTCTCCTACCCTGTATATCCATTTCCATCACCCTCCTCCCAACATACTGTTCATCCCTCCTAACAACATGACCATACCATCTTAGTCTACATTCTTGTATCTTATCTGATATTTCTCTAACTTTTGAGGTACCTCTAATTACCTCGTTTCTGATCTTCTCGCTTCTTGTCACCCCACACATCCATCTCAACATCCTCATCTCTGCCACATCCAGTATTTTCTCTTGTGTCTTCTTTATTGCCCATGCCTCTGCTCCATACATCATTGCAGGTCTCACAACTGTCTTATGCACTTTACCCCTCAAGTTAATCCCTATTCTCCTGTCACACAGCACCCCAGACACTTTCTTCCAGTTCTTATATCCCACTTGTATTCTGTGGGTTATATCTGACTCTAGGTCACCATCCTCTGCTACTGTTGATCCCAAATACTTGAACTTTTCAACTCTTTTCAACACCTCCTCCTGCAAATTGACCTCCCTATCATCATCTCTCAACCTCAATTACTCTGTCTTCTTCCTGCTGAATCTCAGTCCTCTATCCTCCATCACTCTTCTCCACTCCTCAAGCTTATCCTCCACTACTCAATTAAATTCATCTTCATAAATTGCAAACTTTTTCCTCATTTACTTTCCCTCACATATATAATTGGTGAAACTCCTTATCAAAGGTATACATTAAACCCATTTTTTCCTTCAAGACTTTCCCTTGCATATATATACTCAAAAAATCTCCTTATCATCCACAAGACAGTACATGACTTCCAGTCAACACATGGTGTCTCTATTCTGCATACTTCTTTTGTATAATAGTATACAAAGCCTTTGGTTGCAAACCTGTATGTAAGATGGGAATTTCTCTAATAGTTTGATCTTCTTTTTAGTTCTCCAATTGCTTCTCTTCCGTCTCAACTCTAGAACTTGTGGGTCCAAAGTGGCTTCCTCTTTGGCTTTCTCTTCTTCCTTCTTTCCTCTGGCACGAACTTGGAAGCCTCCGATACCTGAAAATAAAAATAATACAAGTAAACATATATACACAATGGCCACAGTCCCCCTTGTTAAGGGGTGGCTGAGCCAAAGCACACGAATTCACCAAGCCAATACACCTCAGTCACTCTTCTCAGTTCCTTGGGGACAAAGGGTTGCAATAAATTCCCCCTGCACACTACTTGGGTCATCCACAGGGTAAGTGAGTGAGAAGTTGCCGAGAGGCCTGACAGAAACATTATCCCAAGATAAGATTAGCACTTTTCTCACCAGATTCCAAATAAACTTCAATCAAGATATATTGTATTCGTAGTTTTCCTTGCTGCAAAACAGCTATCAAAAAGGATAAGGATAAGCAGGGTATAATAGTCCTGCTGTGCCCTATTGCCTACCTTTTTTTAACAAACCCGCTGCCAATATTCTTGCTTCTGTGAACAGTTTGTTGAAATAAAAATCAAATTAATCAGAGAAGTAAAATTCACTCACCGAGAGTTTTAATATTTCTGTATCTTCTTTTTCTCAGCGTGTAAGTACCAGGTTCAGGTCCAGGTAAGGTGTAGAACCCATCA
The DNA here is from genome assembly GCA_037179515.1 of Halocaridina rubra. Lineage (NCBI taxonomy): Eukaryota > Metazoa > Arthropoda > Malacostraca > Decapoda > Atyidae > Halocaridina > Halocaridina rubra. The sequence goes on along the minus strand of JAXCGZ010020884.1, from coordinate 129,143 downwards.
GGTAGATCCGGAGGTGTTCCGTCTTCCTGTCAAATATAAAAGCACAAATATAAGTCGAGAACATGTATCAAGGATAATACGTCTGAGTAAATAACGAACTAGACAAAGGGAAATGTCAGATATTAATTAGAGCACTCCCAGAAAAATATGCTTATCAGCTGTAATATTAACTTTTAATTATATTTAACATGGTCTCTGAACTCAGCTTTGCAAGACAATATGAGTTCTACTAAGTATCTAATGACCATTTCTCTACCTATATCTTCAGAAAATATACTTGCATATTCATTACACATCTCTTAGTATCCCTTCACATGTGACAAGTCACAACATTCCCCATCTCTGTTTCTCGTTGCCTTATATTTCTTTGTGCCCAATCTTGATGGGAACAATCTTCTTCTCCCATCCTGGTGTGCGTGTGTGTGTAAAAAAGAAAAAAATACACACACACAGCAGTAGTATAGCAGGCTGATAGGAGGGTCTCATTTACTTTTGTTGATGATTTTAATGCTCATCACAGTGCCTGAACTCTGTTTCATCAAATGACTGTCAAAGTACTGCAGCTCTTGATTTTCCAACAGAGTTTGGATGGGAACGATTATTTATGATATCCACACATGGGAACGATTATTTATGATATCCACACATAGGTTTGATAATTGTCCCGGTCTTTCCTTGATTGATTATCCTGCTGCCATCACTTCTGAAGCTGATTCTCCCACTGGGTTAGCAGATCATTGTTTACTTTCTGTCATTGTACAAACCAAGCAAGACACCCAAAGGTATTTTTTCTCATAAAATATACCTTAATCCATGGGCAGATTGGGATGGTATTTGTCTGACCCTGCTAATCTTAAATGGTCAGACATATATCATCAGTGATATGATTAGACAATTAAAATGCTTTGTGGTTGACGTCACTAAGAAAAGGATACCATTGAGAACACTGAATCTTTGCATAAAAGATAAAGCACTTAATAACAAATGCCGCCGTCCCTATCAGGAGATACAAGAAGCATATAATCTTTGGAGTTGAACCAATCAGATCTAACTTGGAGAAACTGTAAACATATTCTCAACTGAGGTGCATTATGTATTTGAAATAGAATACAATGATTGTGTTAAAGAAACACTTTCTGGAATACATCAGCAACATAGGTGGTGATCCACACTAAAAAGTGCTCTCTTTGGTTTTGATGGGCTCCTTTCTCACTGCCCAAAGAAGAAGGTAGGTATTTTAGCTGAAGTTTTAATAGCAAGCACTGACACGTAACTTTATGTGTCTCAAACTTCTTATCCAGTAGCAAAATTGACATCTCAAGTATTTCAATCCTGTGAGTTCAGAAGTTTTTAGCTTGACCTGGATGCATATGGTGGTTTTGATGCTAATGGAAAATATATATATATATATATATATATATATATATATATATATATATATATAATATATATATATATATATATATATATATATATATATATATATATATATATATATATATATATATATATATATATATATATATATATATATATATATATATATATATATATATATAAGAGCGTTGATCTATTAGCACCAAAACTGTCAATGATATATCGATAACTGATCATGTCTGGATGTTTCCCTCTTGTTGGAGAAGTGGTAATGTAACTGCTCTCCTTAAAGATCTTACTGATAGTGCATCACCCATTATCTCCCAATTACGTTAACTCCTATTTTATCAGATGTTTTGGAGTAACTGTTGGTAAAAAAGCTTTGTATAATTATGCAGTGTGAGCTTGACTTTTTCTGAATGTGCAGTTTGGTTTTCGAAAAGCCCTGGGCACTTGTGATGTGCTTTTGTCAATTTATGCATATTTGGATAATGCACTGGACTTTGGTCAAGAGGCAAGTATAATTGGCCTCGACTTAGGTGTTGCCTTTGATTGCCTTATTTATGAGGCTCTCATTTTTATATAAAGAAACGCGTGTGTCTTTATCTTTTCGTAGTGTTACCATGCAATTTTTAAGTAACAAAGCTCAAAAGGTAATGGTGGATGGTCACTATCGTGAATGCAATAATGTGATCTCAGGTGTCCCTCAGGGTAGCGCTTTTAGCCTCCAGCTTATCCGGAATAATTGTGACATGTGGATAAGGTTGCAAAACAAAGCCTGTGCCGATGAAACCACCTGAACTGCTGTTGCTTCATACCCAGACATGACACTAGCCATAACTGAGTCTCTGACTAGATGTCTTGCTAAAATTAGTGCTTGGTACTATATGTGGGACATGAAGTTAAAATACTAATAAAACATAAAACATGATAATAACCAGGTACTGAACTTCTGATCCTCCACAAGCCAACCTCTTTATTAATAACGTTCCATTAACATCATGTAATTCTTACAAGAATCTGGGTGTAACCTTTATAGTAAGTTGACTTTCAAACAACACATTCTTTGTATATCTTCCTCAACTGCACAAAAAATTAGTATCTTGAGAAGGTGTTTTAAAATTTTTGGCAACAAAATTATATTGATGAATCGCTTAAATTCTTTTTATACTTGCTAGTTTGGGGTACTGCTCCCCACTTTAGTTAGTTTATCTCAGTTTATTCGATAAAAATCTGCGTGCAGTTAAATTTCTTATTAGTGAATTAACCACAGGGCCAGATCACCTCATCTCACGAACATGCACACTATTCCCAGTCAACGTGAAACTTTTGTTCAATTCCTCGGGCTTGTTTTAAGACACACAATCCTTTAGCTCACTTTGCCAGCTGTATAAGTTATTACAATGTTAATCCCCCTTTACACTGGCCTCTACTTGGCTTATTTCGTCTGCACACTATACCAGGAATACAGCCAATACCAATAGCTGTGCATTTGCTTTTATTAGATTTATTTAGATTTTATTAGTAGTCGAGAAGTTTTATTTCAGCAACAACTTGGAACTAGAATAAATTGCCTAGCCATGTTGTCGAGTCACTGGAGCTCATACAGCTAACGCTTGGCACAAATAGTTATATTATGCAGACTCCGATGATGAATATTTTAAAATATAAATCAAATGATGTCAGTACTGCAATAGTGAGCTGTATCATTTTATAGCTTATCTTTTCTTCTTCCTCACCAAATTACTTCCCCTGCTGGAGCCATCTAGTTTAGTCACTGACTTTTTCCAGCTGGGCTTGTTGCTTGACATATAATAATAATAATAACTAATAATAATAATAATAGTAGCATACGGATACAAAACAAGCAAAAATCTGAAACTATTACAACGGTAGTTATGTATTAGGCAAGTAAGCTAGTGAAAAAAAAAATATATATATATAAAATAATAATTTCAACTTACTTTTGCTTGTAATATGGTGCCCTCTTTCATGCCGTAAACCCAGTGCCTAGGTTCATCATCCAACTTTTCTTCATCTTCGTCATCATCGTCATCGACATCACGACTTCCACTACTATCGATGGAGGGGCCACGACTGGTGCGAACAGTTTTTAGGTTCCTGTGGCCAGTAAAGATATCATAAATAAAGTTTTAGGAAATTAAAATCATGCTATATTCAAGCCTCCTGGCTAGTACAGTGGTAACGCGCTGGCCTCGCATTCACTAGGTCAAGGGATCGCGCCTCATCCAGGTAAGAGAGTTTAAGCTGTTTACTGGAGAGGTTACTGCTGTGGCTGGGTACCACAGTGGGGGGTTGGGGCCTGTGCCGGCTGGCAACCGCCCTATGGGTCCTTCATGACCCGTCCCACCCATCCTTGGGTGGAGAATCTAAAACAACATGCTATATTCAGGCTCTCAAACCACTAGTCAGCAACTTTCTTCAACGTCCATGGAAAAAATATTGCACCTGACCAACAAACAAAGAATATATCTCCCACGCTTATCCCAGAATGAAGCCAGTACTTTAATAGAAAAATCTAACCATACATTATCATCAGTACAATAAATACCCAAAAGGAAAAATATTTTTTAGGTAGGCCAGGAAAAGTGAATAGCTTTACGAGACCAGATTGGTAGGGAGGAGAGGATGAAAGGAGCAGACAGGCAGTTGTCAGAATGAGAGGGCAATGGGCCAAGTATTTCTGAACTTGTTAAAAATAGTTTAAAAATATCAATGAAGTCTCACTCACCTTGGTTTTTTCAAAGGTTCGATAGTTTGTGTTTTAATCTGAAACATACCACATTCAGATAAACATATGCCATCCATCCAGAACTGAGCTTTGGATGTAACCTGCAAATGATATGAAAAGCATATTAAAACTCTAAATGTCCAGGATGAGGAAATTATTCGTCCACATTCCCTGCTTGTCATTAAAGAGCCAATTAAATAGGTTAGTGGAGTAAAACGTTGGCAGTCTCATATGAAATGCTTTCTTTCAGGTTATGATAAAACCCTACTGAATCTCTTTTGCACAGTTATGGTCACTGATATTAATGGAAAAAGTCAAAATGTTAATAACTACTCATGTCTGTAAACTCTTTTCACACTGAAATCCTAGGGTGAATGGTTGAGTAAAGAGGAGCAAGCTGTATAGCTCATGCTAAATTCCACAAAGAGGCCTCCAATAATGCGGATCTAATGTTGCTAACTAGTGTATCACACCAGATCATTCTTGTACGTCTCATCCTCCTGAGGGTAAATGCCTCTCATTTTTCTATGACTACATCAACACGGAATATTCTTGGATATTCGTTAAACATCTCTTATTATCCCTTCACATCTGACATGTCACAATATTCTCCATCTCTGTTTATCTTTACTCTATGATTTCTTCGTGCCCAGACCTGATGAGAGTAGATTTATTTTTTTTTTTTTTTGGCCTGTCCTGGTAAAAAAAAAAAAAAAAAAAAACACACACACACACACCACACTAAAAGCAAGCACAAGGTATTGAATTCCTCCATACCTTTGTCATAATGTCGCTGGGACTTGGGGGACGAACAGGACTCGGTGGTGCTGTAGTAACTGGTGGAGGAGGGGGTGGAGGAGGGACTCGCCGCATGGGTGGTGTAAGGGGAAGCAAATGGGGTGGGAGAGCATCCTGAGGTCGGCATATCAAACACAAATAGCCCTTCTTAGCACATCTGGAAAAATATGATTAATGAATAAAAAATACATACACTCGTATAATGAGGAACTACAATTGCCTCCTTTATCAGTATACACAATTATAGGCACTCCTTGTCTTGATAAACTTTGCTTAAACATAAGTGTAAATCTAATATATAGTTACACAGTAACTATCACGATAACTCAGAAAGAGACCATCTCACTACTGCAGAGGTGTTTTAACATGATCCTATTAAAGAGATCTAAATAAACAATGAATAAAATGCATAAAAAAAAAAAAATATATATATATATATATATATATATATATATATATATATATATATATATATATATATATATATATATATATATATATATATATAATAAAGAACATTAATTTCTAAAGGAAAAACAAAACAAAACAAAAATCTCACCTTTCTGCCTCTTCTTCTGTGTGTATCATGTCATCCGACGCATGCAGCCAACGTTCGCAGTTGGTACACTGAATGATGAGTTCCCCGTCCGCATAGGGCTCATCACAAACAGGGCATTGTGTCATAGACATGCACGGCCCACACATGCTGTAATTCTGCTGCCAAGTAGAATTTGGACCCGGATCTGAGGCACCGCAGTACTGACATAGGGCACACCTGTATATAAATGCCAGTATGAAAGCCAAATCTCTAAAAAGTCCATGCCTGACTAGATTTCTAGACATGTAAGTTGCTGCTATATTCTATCCAAGAGCAGCATTACAATAAGAACTGAATCAGGAGGCTCTAATATATTTATCAATTCTAGTCTCTTCAGTTCGTTATCAGCAGAAAAAAAAAAGAAATAGTAAATTTAGGAATGACTGGATTGTAAGTCATTAACTCTCCTATCCACCATTTTGGTTTTTTACAAGACAGAACGAGATATAAGTGTAGAATTCATTCTTCTCATTCACCAGGCTTATTCATTTTTTGTCACCTACAATGTTGAAAAGAAAAATAAAGACAGAACTGTTTTCAGTATGACCATGTAGTGAAATTATAAGACGTGAAATAGAAAAAAAAGAGGAGTCTGTATAAGCATTACAGGACAGTGGTTATTTACAGTCATATAAAAAATAACACACACACACACACACACATATATATATATATATATATATATATATATATATATATATATATATATATATATATATATATATATATATATATATATGTATGTATGTATGTATATATATATATATATATATATATATATATATATATATATATATATATATATATATATATATATATATATATATATATATATATATATATATATATATATATATATATATATATATATATATATATATATATTTCTTCCTCGTTTATCGCAGGGGTTCGGTTCCAGGACCCACTGTGATAGGTGAAAAACCGCGAAGTAGGAGCACCATATTTATTATAGGTATTTTACATTTATATTTACCTTTAATGTATTAACAAACCACTCTTTACTTTATTAATGACAGTGTGCAAGCGCAAATTTATATGAACGGGATATTATGAAGATTGAAAAAAAGGATTAAAAACAAACAGCAAACAAACTTGCAATATAATATCATCAGGGAAATAAGTGTGCGAGGGTGTATCAGCTGATATGGAAGCGCCAAAATGTTTGCAGACAGAGGTTCATTCTCCCGCATCCTCCTCCTCTTCTGCCACTTAATGCGATTGAATATTATGAAGAGAATTGAAAAAAAGCATTTAGAATAAACAGAAAACAAACTTTCGATATAATATCGTCAGGGAAATAGCGTGTAAAGAATATATATATTTCATTCAAGTTTCCCATGTACAGTACGATACACGTTCTCTTTGTAACGAATTGCATAGTTTTTCTCTCAGCTGACTTTGTTTACGTTAAGATTTCGTGCAGCATGGTCGATATGTAAAGAAGATAGAATAATGTTTAGAACCAAGGAATATAAATAAAACTATAATCTTGATAATTAGATAAACCCCAAAAAAGGTGAGTAAATAAATATTTTGAGTAAGATATGCCTGAACAGTGATAAGCATCAGCTGATACGGAAGCAGCAAAACGTTCTGGTTAGAGGTTCGTTCTCCCGCATCCTCCTTTTCTACAGCTTCATGCGATCGAATATTATGAAGAGAATTGAAAAAAAGCATTAAGAACAAACAGCAAACAAACTTTCGATATAATATCGTCAGGGAAATATCGTGCGAGGATGCATCAGCTGGTACGGAGGCGGCAAAATGTTTGCATCCTCGTGCTAAAAAATAGCATACCCCCAGAAAATCTGCGATATAAAATAAACATGTATCCAGTAGTGGGTTGGCTCATGGCACCAGTTACACTGAATATTCTTGGATATTCATTACACATCTTTTATAATCCCTTCACATCTGACAGGTCATTACAATCTCCATCTCTGTTTCTCTTTACTTTATGTATTCTTCGTGCCCAGGCCCAATAAAGGCTGTTTTGTTTTATTATTTTTTGGCCTGTCCAGGTGTCAAAATCAATCCCCCCCCAAAAAAAAAAAAAAAATCAGCGATGCACTGAATTCGTGGTAGGTGAATCGCGATATAGTGAGGGACTACTGTATACATATACAGTATATATGTAGTTGTCTATATCTTACACTGTCAACTGACCTCACCACAAGCTATGTGTCAGAGTATGAATATAATCTATTCCCAACCTGTATACTTTGAAGTATGTCTGGGTTGCTGTACTGTACTTAAGTTTTACCTAATACAATTTAAATTTAAGTAAAACATTACAGAAAATATGAAATTTTCAAGGGAAAACTGTTCAGTATTTTTTTATAAATATTTTCTGACCATGTATGTTCAAAATCACACTATTTAAAAAAGCGAAAGAGGAGGGACAAATATTATATATATATATATATATATATATATATATATATATATATATATATATATATATATATATATATATATATATATATAAAGTGGAGACCCCAACCCAAGAACGCCTGTACCTACGAAAAAAATTTTGAAAAAAATTTGACCCCATCTCACGAATAAATTCCAAGCCACCACATGTCCCATTCGGCCACTCTTGACCATCACGTGGGTTCCACTTGGCCGCTCTCGGTTTCACGCAGCCGCTCTCGTTTTCTCTCAGTTCTGCACTGGTGCCCAAGCTGTGTGGTTCGTTCGTAATTTTATCACAGTTCTTGCTTATTTTCCATAGTTTTTCTTTAAATATAGCCCTTATTATGGCTCCTAAGAAAGTTAAAAGTGCTAGTGAAATTGGCGTCAAACACCCCAGACGCATAATAGTGGAAACGAAAAAAGAAATAATTGCAAAATGTGAAAATGGGGTGCGTGTGTCTAATCTCGCCACGCAATATAACATGCCGAAATCCACCATCTGTATTATTTTAAAGAATAAAGAGATCTTAAAAGCAGCTGACGTGGCTAAGGGAGTCAATATTTTAACGAAGAAAAGATCACAGGTGATAGAAGAGGTAGAAAAATGATTACTGTTGTGGATAAATTAAAAACACTTGGTTGGCGATAGTATTAGTGAGGCCATAATATGGGTTAAGGCTTTGCAAATCCACCAAGATTTAGTAGCGAACTCTCTGACTTCTAGTGGCGCTAAACTGGAGGAATTTAATGCCAGTAGAAGCTGGTTTGAACACTTTCGTTGCCGAACTGGCATTCATAGCGTCATTAGAAACGGAGAGGCGGCTAGTTCCGACCAAAAAGCAGCGGATTCCTACGTAATGGAATTCACTAAATATATCGAGTGAAGGTTATATCCCGCATTCACTAAATATATCGAGTGAAGGTTATATCCCACAACAAGTGTTTACTTGTGATGAAACGGTACTCTTTTGGAAGAAAATGCCCAAAAGAACCTATATAACCGAAGAGGAGAAATCAATGCCTGGCCACAAACCAATGAAAGACAGGCTTACCCATTTATTGCGTGCTAATGTTAGTGGGGACTGTAAGATCAAGCCTCTTTTAGTTTACACACAATAACGGATTGCGAACTAGCCTCCCAGTAATGCGGAGGTCAAATCCAAAGGCTTGGGTCACGCGGATTTTATTCTTAGAGTGGTTGATTGAAGTGTTTGCGCCAGCAGTGAAGAAGTATCTTGAGGAAAAGAATTTGCCTCTAAGTGTCTCCTCATAATGGATAATGCTCCTGCCCATCCTCCAGGTGTGGAAGATGATCTCGCTATACATTACGACTTCATTAAAGTAAAATTTCTGCCTCCCAACACCACTCCTATCCTCAAGCCCAGCGGGTACTTTCTAATTTTAAAAAGTTCTATACAAAGGAGGGTCTTTTTGAAAGATGTTTGCAGGTCACCAATGACACGGATTTGACCCTTCGTGATTTCTAGAAAGACCACTTTAATATCCTCCACTGCATTGGCCTCATTGAAAAAGCATGGAAGGTGGTCTCATATTGTACATTGAACTCTGCCTGGAGGAAACTTTGGCCAGGTTGTGTTACTGATAAAGACTTCAAGGGCTTCAAGCAGAAGTTAGCTATAAAAATTGTGAATGGAATTGTGGCCATGGGCAAGAGTTTGGGCTTGGATGTCAATGAGGAGGATGTGGAGGAGCTAGTGGAGGACCATAAAGAACTTACCACGGATGAATTAACTGAGTTGCAACGTAAACAGGTGTAGATTCTCCAAGAGGTGCAGTAACCGGAGGAAGGGGTAAAGGTGTCCAGTGAAGAAATGAAAGAAATTTTTAGCAAGTGGAATGATGTGCAGGCTTTTATTGAGAATCATCACCCAGATAAAACTGTCGGCAATAGAGTAGTGAATATGGTAAATGACAATGCGATGAATATCTTTAGAAAAGTTTACCAAAGAGAAAAAGACAAATGTCTCTGGATTGTTTCCTTGTCCCAGTGGGCAGGGAAGCAGCTTCCAAAAGAGAAAAGAGAGAGAAAACACCAGAAATACAGCCTGTATCAGAAGAGTTCCCTAACGCTTTTATGGAAGGGGACTCTCCTTTCAAAAAATAAATCCCCCTCTTCCTCCTCCTCCACCATCATCCATGTATGCCAGCAATAATCATCCACAAAGGTAAATACAGTACTGTATTTCATTTATTAATTTTATTTTCCTTAATTATGTATGCTATTTTCTTTTACAGAGTATATTGCTTATGAACTGTATAATATTTGTTTTTCATGACTTCAAAAATTTTAAAATGAATACTTGTGGTGACCTGAAACGGATTAATTGGATTTACATCCTTTTTAATGAGAAAATAAAATCCTACCCACGAATTTTCCTACCCAAGTACACTTGTTTGAAACGGATTAAGTTCGTGGGTTGGGGTCACCACTGTGTGTGTATACATATACAGTAATCCCTCGTTTATCATGGGGGTTCCGGGACCAGCCGCGATAGGTGAATTTCCGCGAAGTAGGAACACCTTAGGAAAAAAAAAAAATCTTTTTTTTTTTTTTACACTTCTTCCACGAGTACAAAGAGGATTACGATAAGAAAAGATCATCATCATTATATATATATATATATATATATATATATATATATATATATATATATATATATATATATATATATATATATATATACACAGTGTTGCCTCACTTATCGCGGTAGTTCGGTTCCGGGACCCACCGCGAACCAGGAAATCCGCGAAGTAGGATCCGCCTATATATACATAGATATTTTAATATATTTTTACGTTTACACTGTATAAACCCTCCCTGCACTGTTAAAAAAACACCCTTTACATTATAACAGCAAGCAACGTAAATTTTTATGAAAGTGATAGATAAAATTACGGTGAATGAGGTGATAATGACGTGACATACATACTCATTTACAATTATTTTTTCATTTACGTACGGTATAAACCCTCCCTGCACTGTTAAAAAAAAACACCCTTAACATTATAGATAACAGCAAGCAACTTAAATTTTTATGAAAGTGATAAGAAAACTTACCTTGAATGTGATGATGACGTGACATACATACTCATTTACAATTATTTTTTCGTTTACGTACTGTATAAACCCTCCATGCACTGTTAAAAAAACACCCTTTACATTATAAATAACAGCAAGCAACGTAAATTTTTATGAAAGTGATAGATAAAATTACGGTGAATGAGGTGATAATGACGTGACATACATACTCATTTACAATTATTTTTTCATTTACGTACTGTAAAAACCCTCCCTGCACTGTTAAAAAAAACACCCTTAACATTATAGATAACAGCAAGCAACGTAAATTTTTATGAAAGTGATAGGAAAACTTACCGTGAATGTGATGATGACGTGACATACATACTCATTTACAATTATTTTTTCGTTTACGTACTGTATAAACCCTCCCTGCACTGTTAAAAAAAACACCCTTTACATTATAAATAACAGCAAGCAACGTAAATTTTTATGAAAGTGATAGATAAAATTACAGTGAATGAGGTGATAATGACGTGACATACATTTGTACATGATAGGTAAACTTACCGTGAATGAGGTGATGATCATCATTCTCGACCTCGGAGGAAATTATTTCACAGCCAATAAAAGCTTTACGGCTGCTTTTTGGGGGGGAAGAACATGGTAATGGGGAGTTGCTGTTGTTGTTTCTTCATTTGTTGGAACATGGCATGGTAAGGAGTCATGGCATCATCGAGAAAATTACAGAAGGTCACCGAACGAACCATATTTTCGTCATGTTCCTGCGAGAGTTGTTGGAGTGCTTTGTAATGTTCATACATGGCCGCCAAACGTTCGAGTGTAAGGCCAGGTTCTTCAGTTGGTTCGTGCGATTCCTCAAGTTCTTCCTCTTCTTCGCTCGCTGATTTCGTCATTTCATCCAAGTCTTCATCACTCAAAGGCTGCGAGTGGCAGTCAATCAGTTCATTCACATCTTAAGGAGTCATATCTTTAAAGCCTTTTCCTCCTAGCAATGCAGCCAACTTCACAGCTTTCGCAACTGCCGCCTTCTGCACCTCGACAGGAGCAAATCCCTTTTAGTCGTGGATGATTTCGGGCCACAATTTCTTCCAGCTGGCATTGATTGTGGCCGACTTCATCTCTTTGATTGCTTTCTGATTATTTTGTAGGCATGTGGCAATCGTGTAATTACGCCAGTAAGTCTTCAATGAGAAGTCTTTGTCCATTCCATGGAATCAACTAGGTTCGCCAGGGCATTTCGTGTGTATAGGGCCTTGAACGCACGAATAACGCCTTGATCCATAGGCTGAATCAGTGACGTCGTATTCGGTGGCAGGAACTCAACTTGAACACCGTCATATTGGAGCTTGGTTGCGTGGCCACCAGCATTATCCATCAAAAGAAGGACTTTAAATTCAAGGCCTTTTTCCATAAGATAAAGTTTTACCTGAGGGATAAAGCATTGGTAAAACCAGTCCAATGTGAGGCTTTTCGTGATCCAGGCCTTGGGGTTATGCATCCAATACACTGGCAGCAGATTCTTATTCTTGTTCTTCAAAGCCCTAGGGTTCTTTGACTTGTAGATAAGCCCAGGCTTTAACATGAAGCCCACAGCATTCCCGCACATGATGAGGGTAACGCGATCTTTGTGCGCTTTAAATCCAGGGGCTTTAGCTTCTTCCTTGAAGAGAAAAGTGCGAGATGGCATTCTCTTCCAAAATAACCCAGTCTCATCCATGTTGAAGACTTGCTCAGGAACATATTCCCCTTCGGCGATAATTTTCTTGAAGTCATTCTTGACGTAATTTTCTGCGGCAGCTGTATCTGCAGAGGCAGCCTCGCCATAAACTGAAACGCTCTTTAGGCCATAGCGTTTTTGAAATCTGAAGAACCATCCCCTGCTAGCAACGAACGGTTGTATCCTCGATGGAGAATCGCTGGAGGGTCCTGGTTGTGGGTCGTCGATATCTTCTTCTCTCCCCTCCTCTCCACGGTCGCCACTGTCGTCATCGGGTTCATTTGCAGCGAATGTCTCGTGCAGCTTCTTCGCCTTTGTTTGTATGATATTGGTGTCTAAGCTGATGATTTTTTTTCTGCAATCAGCAATCCACAGGGCCAAAGCAGCTTCCATGTGCACTACTGCCTTATTGCGGGGTAATACGAGCCTCTTCGCTGATTTATTAAAAGAAATGCTCGCTGTTTTCTGATCTTTGCCTCGTCCTTTTTTATGTAACGCACAGTAGATTCATTGAGGCCAAAATAGCGGCCGACATCCACAAACATTTTTCGTTCTTTCAACATATCTAAGAGTTTCACTTTATCTACAATGGTTAACATTTTCCTTTGCCGCTTAGGCTCACTACAAGAAGCCTTAGAAAATGAAGGATGCTTGGGAGGCATTGCAAAGGTTTTAATATGTGAGTAAAAAAAATCACAAGCAAAACGTATTAGTAAGCACAACGAGAACGGCGCACACGAGAGTTAGACTGAGCGAGTGAGGTGGCACATAGGAAATTGGAGGGAAAAGCAAACTGCAATGAAAAAGCCAATCAGACCCCATGATACAGAAAATATTGAAAAACAATTCTGTGATTCGTTGTCTCCCGACCTTTCAGCCAATAGCATTCCATGAACTATCTCACGTAGGTGAGAGCCTTTTCGTTTCCGAAACGTTGATAGCGGTATCGTATTTTACATGGTGAAATACTGTTAGTACTTTATGTTTTTTATTATTTTCTACTGTTTTATTATTCTTAGGCTAGGAAATACTTGTTTTATCAATAAAATAATGAAAATTTTAATATTCACTAGGTCACGTGGGCGAGAGCCTTTCCGTTTTCCGAAACGTTGATAGCGGTATCGTATTTTACATGGTAAAAGTACTTTTAGTACTTTATATGTTTTTTTTTATTATTTTTTACTGTTTTATTATTCTTTAGCCAGGAAATACTTGTTTTATCAATAAAATAATGAAAATTTTAATATTCACTAGGTCACGTAGGTGAGAGCCTTTGCGTTTTCCGAAACACTGATACCGGTATCGTATTTTACGTGGTGCAATACTGTTTACTATTTTTTGCTGTTTTATTATTCTTAGGCTAAGAAATACGTTTTTTTTATCAATAAAATCATGAAACTA
>JAXCGZ010020884.1:70000-110000 GCA_037179515.1 Halocaridina rubra | reverse complement strand
TGCATATACATTGATATTGCTTTTAATATTTACCATTGTTATTTAAATCAAATGTTAGTTGAGGTGAGGTAAGGAACTATTATTTCTGGGATCAATTCAGAGAAAATAGTTTCTCAGTGCTAAGGGCAGAGATAAATAAACACATAATTAGTAACTATCTTTGTGTGGACTACAATCCTTCTTTATAATCATACAATTCCGGTTTCCAAGTCATACACATAATCCCTTCTGCCAGCTTAACCCTCCCACGCACCATATGTTTCAATAAGTTTTCTTTTCCGTGTTCATCTGTGAAATCCTGTCTCTGGCCGACAATTTTTTCTCAGCTATTTTCCTACCCACACCTACAATTATCATTATACGTAGTACACCAATGACTTTATTATATGTAGTTACTTTTAATGAATCAATTAAAAAACAGAAACAATAATTCATAGGATGGTTTATGGACATGGAATATAGTGCACATAAAGAGACGTACGGCCTGAGTGATGAGTGAGGGAGACAGAAACTCCATCGTTTTATGACTGGCCCTCAAATTCACGTCAGTGAAGAGGGCTGCTAATTAGTTCATTCGGGAGAGAGTGAGGAAACTTAGGCTCAACCAAAATATGACGCCACTGGCATGAATATAACTATTAAAAAATAATATTTTTATTCAAATGGACACCAATGGCGTCACAGTCCACTTAGGCCCTAAAACTTTATACACGTCATTGGCGTCACCGTGTGCGAGAGGGTTAATAGTCTTAGGTTAGGGTGTCTTTAAAATAATAGCTGGAATGAAATACAACATTTCTTTCTTCAAACTCCCGTTGAGCTAAAAATATAAGATCTCTTTACAAGACTAATAGGAGTACAACCTATGGCTAGAGGTAGGATATCTCTCTCATTACAAGACTACCTGTACTAGGAAAAAAGGTTTAACCTCTAGGCTTTACTACTAGCCTACTACTCTAATTACAAGATTACTAGCAGTATGAACAACATACATTTTGACAACATGCAACAGTTTTTGATACAATATTTGATTGAGGTGTCTGTAGTTTACATATTCGTCGTAGGTATTTACTCTTATAAGAACATGTTTATAATAATTCTTAATTCTGGGGAATTGGTAAAATAGTCTCCAATCTGCCTGGATCTATATTTAACATAGTTTTAACAAGTGACCATGAACACAATCCAAACTACTAATAATATATCAGTTCAAAAATAAAACTAACTCAGCTGTTATATGCTAGCAGATCATTTATAAAGCTAAAAAGTAACTGATACTATAGAATTTCAAGAGATAAAGCTCTTTATATTCTTTCCATATAACATATAAATTAAGGTAGAAATTCTTCTACCACATCATTATCGATAATCCTTTAAAGAGTATGAGGGGAATTATCTCCGGCAACAAAGGTACACCGAGTACTATACCTTGCAAAAATGTTTGTACATATTCAAACTGTCCAAAAGAGCTTTGGAAAACATTCCTCACCTTGACATTGGCGCAGAAAGGGTGATAACATTGGCCACACTGAGCGCAAGCGATGAGTCGCCCCTCCTGGTCTTGTCCGAATGCTCCGCACATGGCGCACACATCCTGCTGTAGACAAAACTCGTCTTTGGCAGACACAAGGATCACTTTGTTTTCTTCTCCTTCTTCCTTTCCAGTTCCGTGATTAACCTCCATGACCTGAAAACAAATCAGAAGGTGTTTGTTTTTCTTTGCCAGTGAGAAATATGTAATGTAAGATGTAGATACTGCAATATATATATATATATATATATATATATATATATATATATATATATATATATATATATATATATATATATATATATATATATATATGGATTTGGTTTTACGTCATGAACTCCCTTTTCTAATAAGGGCTAGGACGGTTGCCTTCTTACGAAGGACTAGTTTTGGCAGATGTAATCGTTACCCTGAGTGTATGCCCTTACTAACCTCAGTCCGTGACGGGGCGCGAACCCTAGACCTGCCGCCTCAGAGTCGCAGACGCTACCATTTGCCACAGAGACTACTATATATATATATATATATATATATATATATATATATATATATATATATATATATATATATATATATATATATATATATATATATATATATATATATATATATATATATATATATATATATATATATATATTATAATTTTTTTTTAAAGAGTAAAAAAGCTGTAAATCTAAGGGGACAGAACTGTTTATAAGAGAATAAACCAAGTAAATCAAGATATTGCATCAGTCTTTCCTACAATTACAATATTCTGTACAGAACTACATTCAGTGCGAATAAAATGAACTTTCTGTAGTCATTTTTGTATAGCTACAAATATATAATTCTTGAAAAAAAATCTATTACCTAAACCATCACAATAACCTTTCAGTCACCTACATATCTTAGATAACAGAAATAAGAAAAATTACTTATATAATTATGAAAATTAATAACTTATATTCTAATAATTAACATATTAAAGAGGGACTCACTTGCAGAGAGATATTCTGATAATTGAAGTACCCTCTGTAACCTCTACCCGCTCCTCGGCCCCTTCTGATGGGAAGAGTCTGGCCCCTTTTACGTGATCCGGAGGGCGCTTTCTTCCCTGGGCTTCCTTTGCCGTAACTGCTCAAGCGTAACCTGGGGGTGAATGCCCCTCTCCTAGCTAGGCCAAAGGGCATACCCCGGTTAAAATAGTTACTCTGGGGTTTAGGAGTAATTGGAAAGTCTTCAAACTTTGGTTCTGGGATCACGTCCATGTCGTTCGAGTCTTCCGAGTGAATTGACGATCCCTGAGGTCCATCGCAGCTGTCTTCTTGAGCTAGGAGTAATCAAGATGAAGAGATTGCTTGAAAATTCGAGGCAATCACAATCACAGAGATAAGTTCCACAAAAGTACTCACAACATGTACAAAAACATTGACGTCTCTTTTTCGGGGAAGTGAAATTAAAATTAAGGTGTGACGAATTAAGAGACTGATATAACACAACAAGGAATCAGGGTGTAAACCGGTTTTAATTCACAGCTATGAACTTACAACTTTTCCTCAAAGTCAAGCTGAGGCAACTGCAACACAAGCTCAATCAGATGGAGTAGGCCCATACCAGCCTGCTTCACCCCTAACATTCATATTTGAATGAAGATAATATATCCAAGCAAACGTTTGTCAAAATAATAAATTGGAGTTAAGCAACAATTAATCATTTTGACAACTGAATAATATAGAGTCATAAAATTTCAATCTTCTCAAATTTCCCCCCCATCACATTTTTCACTATAGAACAAATACCATATGGCTAATTCAATTCACAAATGACAAATTCCATGAACATAATACAATTAAAATAAGACTTACAGACATGAGGAGACTGACTAGGAGAAGGGGCCACTCTATTACAACTGGTGCAGACATACTCATAGGATCTGTCAGCATTATATTTAGATTGGATGATGTTCAGGTCGGCCTCTGGGTCGCAAGTACTATGAACATGCCTACAAAAGAGTAAAAAAATAAGTGTTAAGCTGAAGATAAAATTAGTTACTGTAAAAAGTTAAAACAATAGCAACTGCACATGATGTGGAGAGGATGAAAAAATATTCCCTTATTAAATCTGTGTCAAGTGTAATAATGATAAAGGCAAACCCTTGAGGGACAAGAAAAAGAATTTCATCTCCAAATTCCCCGAATTTCATAACTAGAGACTGAAAGGGATAATTCTGCGGCATTGAGGCACAGTGGTAGCGTCTGGGGCTGGTAATATAATGGCCTATGGTTGGATTGGCTTCACCGTTTCATGTCGTTACTTGTTAAATTAAGCAATCATTTGGGTCAGTGATTTCCTATAGGTCTACATGATTATTCATTGCCTGGAAATCACTGGGTCCATGTGATTGGAGAGGGGACTTGGGAATGGCTATATGGTAAGTATATAGTCAGCCCCTGTGCTATCACTATCCCTTGCCTTTGCCGTTAATTAGACCTATAACCTTTATAAAACCTATGTTATAGGTGCTAGCTATAAAGTGGACCCATTGTGGTGAAAGAAATCGAATTTCAATCCCAAGTTCCCCAAATTTCTCATCTAGTGTCTAGTGACTGAAAGGGATATTGCAAGTGGTAAAGGTGAAAATATTAGGACCATATAGTCCCAATCCTATTTTTTTTTTCAAAACTTACTTTTTACACTTTGAACACTGCGCCATATGCTTTTGTGCAATAGCTCTGTAAGCCTTCCGACAAATGGGACAAGCGAGACCCTTGTTTCGCAGCTGGTAACAACTGTCGCAGACTGTGAAATTTGCGTGCCACCTTGAAGACATTCCGTTCCCTGGCGTCCGGGAGCCGCAGTCGCCACACGCTCGACACGTCTGTTGGTGAGAATTTAATACTCTTGAGCAAATTTAAGACAGGTCTTGGTTAACTTAGAAAACATTCAAATAATCAGAATAAGGACGGATAAATTTATCCTCAATGATATTCGGGGTTTACTGATCATCATATACACTAAGTAATATTATAAATATCAATATCGTACATTCAGTTCTTCATATATTCATAGTCTATTACTGTCCTATTACTTTCCACAAAAATACTGATAAAAAGACACCAAAAAGCCAATAAAATAAAATTAACTCATATGCTGCAAAATGCAAAACATGAAAGTTTATGGATACTTTCCTCAAGAACTAAATAGTAACCGGGACACATAGGGGGATTAGTATCTACCTCATATTTTCCCAATTTTTCCTTATACTAAAAACTAATCAGAGAGCAAACAGGACTGGGTACAGAGAAAAAACAAAGTCTTTGGCAAGAATAAAAATTTCCATGAACACTTAGTATGACAAAATATATTAGACACAAAGAAAATCCCAAACTGCATCTAAAACTAAGACCTCTGAATATAACTTATATATATATATATATATATATATATATATATATATATATATATATATATATATATATATATATATATATATATATATATATATATATATATATATATATATATATATAGATATATATATATATATAGATATATAGATATATATATATATATATATATATATATATATATATATATATATATATATATATATATATATATATATATATATATATATATATATATATATATATATATATATATATATATATATATATATAAAATAAAACATAAACCAAGCTAGCTTAGAGACCCACCACAAAATAATCAATATGCAAAGATTGTAATCCCCATGTGAATGCGATCACATCCATCTTTCTTTTCACACAATTGCCATCATATTCTCACATTCTCCACAATCATACACAATCTGACATTCTGAGACTCCAATGCAAGGGTTCTGCAGAGGGTTTTATCACACAAAATCCCCTCGGAAGCATTGACAACACTTATAAGAAGGAGAAAGAAAAGGCAAAGTATTACAGAGGGTGAGAAAGCACTCTAGGAGATAGAGGATCCTTAGCTTCTCATATGGATAAAACCCACCCAACTCCATATACAGACGCTCCTCAACTAATGAACAAATTAAACTATACTTTATTTCCATTTTACAATGGGTATTCGTCAGCCAGGACAAGCCCCAACCCCCCACTGTGATGTCCACCCACAGCAGTTCCTGCCAGTAAACAGCTTAAACTCTCGGTCTTGGACGGGGACCGATCTTTCGACCTCGTGAATGCGAAGCCAGCGCGTTACCACTGTACTAGCCAGCAGGTTAGCAGGTTCCAAAAAGCCGTTCGTATCCTGAATTGTTCCTAAGTTGATATTTTGAATGTGCAGAACTGTACTGGGTGTGCATACATTCCTACATCATGTAAATGACATAATAAAATAGTGTTATAACATAATATGTTTGCTTTCTTAACCTAAAGGCACAATAATAAAACATATTAATAAATTTTAGTGATAAACTTTTTTTTAACTTTGACTCTGGTTAGAATATGATACATTTCCTATCGTAAAGACACAATTCGGTTTTACGTCACGAACTCCCTTTTCTAGTAAGGACACAATAATAAACCAAAAGACAAATTATATTAATAAATTGTTATAATAATAATATTAATAAACTGTAAAAATAATAATAATCTTTGAAACTGGTAAATAGGTTTGAGGTGATTAATGAGAGATGGTGAGGTGTTGCAAAATGGGTCATTGACGTCAGAGGAGGAGGCAGCTGAGTAAACATTTATGACAATGTGCTGTATGCTACAATGCTGTGTGCCGTTGGTAGTGGCCAAAAATTCTACTAGGCAGGAGAAGCACGGCCCATAAAAATTTGAACTTGGTTTTGTATTAGGTCTGTATCTATGGATGTTAGTAAGTTGGGGGTCTGTGTACACTCCAGATTTATAGGAGGAAAATAATTGAAATACTGAGAACTGTGACTACAGAGATAAAACGAGACTTCTTGTTATTTAATTTTATTATGGGAGTTTCTGTGGCTTATAGTTTAAAGAATGATCGGCCATTCCAAGAGATGAAAATTCAAACCGGCCTTGTACACAGCTAAAAATGTCAGCAAATCACTTTGTCGCCCTGAGAATATGGAAAGGACAATAGAGGCATTTGTCACTTCATAGCTCCTTCCAACTCGGCAGACACAATGAGTACACACGAGGAAACAGGCATTTTGTGGAGTCAGCTGATATATGAACTCAGGGTAAAATATGCAAGCATATGCATGTCAAGAAAATCTCAACTTTAAAATATGGACAATTTGTTTTCACATTTTGTGGATACAGATCATATCCTAAGATCTTCTGTTATGACAACCCAGAGGCTTTCTGTTATAACATCTTGTCTTCAAATAGCGTATAGGGTCGAGTGCTCAACTTGCGAGGTGATAGACTCATGCTTGAGCCCATGACAGGCAATAGGATAGAAATCCAGCCTTCACTACCCAGCTTCAATCCATCAGTGTCCACCCCCAAATGGAGATTTATGGGGACAGAAAAAAAATGAGATAAAAGAGTACTGTTCCTCCCCAGATTATGTCTCACTTCAAGCACTACACATTCCTCTTATCAAACCTGAGTTTATGAACCAACAAGACTCACTAATAGCCTACCATATTATGGACACAGGACAGAGGCAGTACAGTATTAGAGCACTCAACTAGGGAAGTGAGTCTCGCAATCAAACACACAGTGGGGTTATAGGAAGGGCATCTAGCCTTAATACCCTCAGCTTAAACCTGTGTCCACCCCCCAAAATGGAAATTAATGACACGTAAAAACTACAAACATTTCCATATAAGGATGCACGATACCTGCTCAGAGTACCAGTCTGCTATATAGATTATCATACTCATAATAATTACTAACTAGGCAGACGACTACCAAATTTTATATATCCACACAAGATGTGTTCTTTAAATATTTATCTTCATTCTAAAATTAAGGAGCAAAAAATTTTTATCAGGGCCTTTCTGCACGATAGTCATGAAAAAATATAAAAGGCATATTTGTTGTAACATGGAGCTATAAATTTCTATTAATCTGATGTACTGTTCACACGACTCAGAATCTTCTTCCATAAAAGGCCTTTTTCATTATAGTTGAAGACTTGTTCAGGAAGACAGCCTTTTTGCCCAATGATTTTCTTGAAATATTAAGAGAACACCCCTGCTACCTCCGTGTTGGCCAATGCTGCTTCACCCGGGATCATCAAATATTTCATGTTATGGCACTTTATGAAACTATGCCGCCATCCCTTGCTAGCTCTAAACTCCTTTTTTGACATGCTAGCATCCCCACTCAAACTTTCATGGAGCTGAAGCGTCTGCTCATGCAAGATATGTTCGACAACAGGGACATGTTCCAGCACCATATTTTCCAAGCATAAATTTATTGCTCTCTCAGTTATAACAAGCATTGTATCACAAACTTGAGATGCCACTTTCATAATGCAGTTGAAACAATAGTCTTGCTAAAAATTTTTGTTCCTCTGCTTTATTGAGCGAATAATACTCATTTTCCCCCAATTTCACACCAATTAGGATGTTGATATCATTTCAACTGAATCTTTTAATTTCTGCTGTAAAGTTAATACACTTCTAGCCTTTTAGGAATTCTCATCACTGCACCTAACAGTAACTTTATTAGGTGATAATGCACGTGAGGATTAATGAAAATGTGGTACAAGTCATAAACGTAGCAAAGGCAATAAGAATAGCAACACAAGATCTTACTCCAATGAGTGAGGGATAAAGTTTGACTCGCACATGGTGTTCTACTTGCGCAATAGGCCATCATGCTGATGCCTCGTTGTGCATATGAAATTCAAACTCCTTGTTTTGTGCCCATTCCACTTTAAATATTTTCAGATTAACTTTTTTCCTGTGGCAGACCTCAACATCTAATGTGCAAGCACGCAGGTGGTGGGTCACGTTGTTGACAGTTTTCAAATTCTGCAGGCTTGTTTTAAAACAAATACATGCAAGTCAAGTTGCTATGGCATTCCTATGGTTATCTGGTGGTTTATGACTTCTTTTTCCCTTTACATATGTGTGTGATCAAGAAGGGGTCAGTGTTTTGCAGATATGACTGGAGAGTGAGAGTGGTGAGATGTCACTCTCACGTGCCAGCACAAAGCTCAAAGTTTTCAAGGTCATATATTAAAAAATTTCAGACCAACATTCCTGCCATTCTCTTGCTTGTTTGTTCTTTTACTCTTTCATTCTTTCTCTTTGTACTCTCTTTTGTTCTATTTTTTCTCTGGTTCTTTGTCTATCTCTTTCGGTGAGAAAGTGTATACGTGAAGAAACATACAAATTTTACGATTTTTAGAAGCTCGAAAATCTCAGCCCTATGGATGCAATTCTCTTTATCTTTTGAGGTCTCCAATGCCTGTCCTGAGTTGCACATCACTGAATGAACCCTGCTCTTTAGGGATTAAGCATGCGCACCTTGGCACCTCTAAAAATAACTTCATTGCAAAATATTAAAAACCGAATAATCTTAAGTATTCAATACACCCGTGATTTCATTTATGAAAATCTTTCCAACTCTCACAAATACACAACAATGAATCATGCAAAATAAGGTCTGGAGTTACGATCCAGACTGTTTATTGGTTTCATATTTCATTAGAAACAAAATAAAAACCTTCTAAACATCTTATGCTTCCTGTGTGTTTACAATGGTGTTTCAAAACAAACTTGAGTGTTTCATAAACCACATAATGGTTGTTTACAAATAATTCTTTTAAGGTTAAGTGTCTTGTAAACCTTATAAAATTTGTTTACAAATAATGTCTTTATTTTTTCATAGAGGAAATATAAGTGTATATCAACTTGTGTAAAATAAACAACAAAGCTTACACAGAGAAAAGTACCCTTTATTTCAAAACACACGAAATATTAATAAAAAAAGAATTTGTATATATAAATGAGGTAAATGTAAGCAAAAATCACCCTTGACTTCAAATCACAGTAGACTGGCAGAAGGAAAAAAAGAGAAAATGTGTACGAATATGCTTGGAAACCACAACTACGGGAAACAGAAAATTAGAATGACTTCGCAGAAAGGAACGAGAGTCCCTGTTCCACCTACAATATCGTTCATCATACGTTATACAGGATATCATGTATCATAGTAACACTCTTAAAATAAAGATGAATTAATATTCTGAAAATATGATTCTTTTTTTTTAATTGTAAGAACATTATAGAGAATATTATAAAATAGTAGTATATATACTGTACAATAAAATTATTTTAATATTATGATTCTGCCGAGATCCATTTTCCTCCTCTGTTTGGTAATGCTAAAACCCTTTTCTGTTTCGTCAAATATATGCAGCTACAGATTCATGTTTATTTAGGCTTCTGAATTTTCTGTTCTCCATTCCCTTGTTTAAAAACTGCATCAAAAACTCTGATAAACTTTAAACAACGATTGTTAAATGACACTCCCGTTAATTTACACTGCTAAAATGGAATGCAACATACAGGAAATCTACTAAGCCAAGCATGTGAATAAAACTATGATTAATATTATTGTAATAACAATAATAAAAAAAATAACAAAAGCTAATCATATATAACAGTAATATCAGTGACCAGCAGTGATCTAGATGGTTAATACTATTAATTCTAAATAAGAGACTGAGCATGCATTCTTTCTCGTACAAGTGTTTTACCTTGCATTTCCACCCCGTTTTGAGGAGAGAGAGGCCAAAAGGGCGGGCGCACACCATGTGATAAGCCTTGTCGCAGACCCCACACACGAGATCATCACTGGGCTGCCGACACATCTGCACAAATGAAGGGGGAAAGGGACACAACAAAGGGATTACTATCATGCATGGAGAGATAACTATAAGAGAATAAAAAACCAGTGACAGAAAGAGATTAAAAAAAATCTAAAAACAGGTCAGGAGAATTTTTTTTTTTTTTTTACATTTGAAGCTCTCTCGGTTTCAAAACTACCTACCGTTTAAAAAAAAGTCACAACCAAACAGTCACAAATACATACAGAGAGCCCGAAAAAAACACAGATGTATATTTAATAATTTATTCGAGACAAGTGCTTTTTTTATCATATGTTTAAACTCTGGAGAAAATGCAAATTATAAGAACAGAAAATAAATTAATAGGTTATTTGAGACAACTTGTAATATTCGTAATTAAGTACAGTGCTCTGCTACCTTGGAAAAAAAAAATGATCAAAAAGCTTTCATCACCTATTCTAATACACATTTATTACTTCATGCATATTTGGGTATACCAATGTCATCATTTAAAACTAAAAAAACTACGGAACTACCAATATACAAATTACAAACTCCTAAAGCTGTTTTGAAAATAAAAAAAGTATTGCTGTATTATATATCAGTTTCGTATTCTAGTTTGAATTGCATGCCATTATTTCTGAACTGCAATGACAATATACACATCTGATAAACGAGTCAATGATGAGTAAAAATTTGAATCATTCGCCTAAAATTAAATTTAAGACACTTTTACAAGAGCCAGTACCTTTACCAAAGAGAGCTGAACCACTTCTGAAAGTACTAATGTCTTTGGAAGAGAAATCTGAAGATCTATGCTACTTGTACAGGAACTGGTGTCTTTATGAAAGAGGTCTGAACCATATCCAGAGATACTAATGTCTTTAGCAGAGAAATCTGAAGTTCTGAGTCACCTGTACAAGCACCAATATACTTACAACAGACCTAAAACCTGGACCAAAATTATCTGAACCATTTGGACAATTACCAGTGAAATCGGTACCAAAATCTGTAACAAAATTATCAGACCCATTTGAACATTACCAATGAAACCAGTACCAAAATATGCAATAAAATTATGGGAACCATTTGAAAAATTACCAATGTTTTGAACAGAGATAAAAACCATTTATACAAGCAGGAATGCTGTTGGAAAACAGATCTGAGTCTCTTCTACAAAAAGCAATGTCCTCTGCAGAGACATTTCAACCACTTTCGCAAGCACCGTAATTGTTAGCCATGAACTTCTAAATACTTGCACATGTAGCAGGCTATTGTAGAGAACTGAAATAATCCCAGGGGATTACAGCTTTTTAAGGCTGCCACTATCACTGGATACAAAGCAAAATGTTTTTAGTCAGATCACCAGCTGATTACAGAGTAATGATGAACAATTACTCTAATCACCAAGTACCATATACGATCCTAGCAATCAGGCTGAACAAATTTCAGCACAAGAATCATACACTGTATTGAAATTTACTACCAATGATTATGAAATTGTGTATAAATTTTGCTAGTATACACGAATCTCAAATTAAAACTTAACGTAAATTGTATGTCAACTTCTAATACTGTTCCCACGCTTCTTATTACAGTTAAAGGGCACTGTATATACATGTGAAGAGAGACTAAGCATTGATATTTTTTCAGTAATAAAACTTTATTGTTTAGAGAATTACAGTGAATTTAAGTCTCACGCCAGAAGTCAATAGTGGCATATCGAAAGCAGGCTGGGTGAATACTAAAAAATAAGTAAGAATTTTAATCTCTTTTCTTTATTTTGTATAATTCAGATGTGTAAAAAACTTCTGCATCTTGAAAGTTATTGCATGAATATAAGTATAAATAATACTTGTTTCTAATTTTTCTAAAACATATCACATTTATAGAAAAATTAATATGGCAGTAACAGTTTAATAATTACATCGTTTATCTATCTATATACGTGAGCCATTTTTCCCATTCTAAGGGGAGTGGCTAAGTCAAGGCAATTTACTCAGACTCTTTGGGAAGAGAAAATACAGAGTAGGGGATTCCCAATCCCAACGTAGAAAGGAATATTACCAAATCCAACTATGAGGAACGTATCCTAATAATATCTAAGATGCCTGGAACTTCCTGGAGGAAGGGAGGGAATACTATATATGCCACAGTCACACTCCTTTGAGCTGTTTTCATATATTGGAGTGGCTTAATTAATACAGAATTCTACTTATTAGAGACGAAACTAAACTCTATGGGATACTAATGATATAAAAAATTAATTAACACCAAGGGATAACACATGTACTGTATACACCACCATTTCTTAATGCGATCTATTAACATGCCTTCAGACACGTTTACAAGAGGAATAACACAATTCTTATCGCAGTACTCGACTCAAAATTGAATTCACATTTCACATGTATAAATGCCTTTTTCTTATAGTTTGTAGATGAGTCAAATGAAATGAACAGTAACTTTTTTTTTTTTTTTTTTTTTTTTTTTGAGAGAGAGAGAGAGAAGCACAAAGACATATGCAAACAGCTCATGGAGATGACGTGATGCTTATTTCTCAAAACATTGGGGTATTTCTAAGTCTAAGGCAAACAATGAATCAACACTAAACACATCAAACAGCCACCATCTGTACTCTAGGCCTTCTAAAATACTACAGTTAAAAAAACACTGTATAGCATCTATCTACATAAACCTACGAGGCTTTTTGCAAACATATTTCTACGTCTTAGAAATTTGGGTTGTGGTGCAAAGGAGTTCACGCAAAAAGCTCTCTCCGCCAAAGGACACGACTGATGGGCCAGTTTATTCCTTACCTGACACATCTTGCAATCCGGACACTGCCAACCCGCTCGCACAGCCGGCGTGGCCGTTAAGGGTGGTTTGACGCACAGGCCGTGGTAGTGGTTACCACAATTTGAGCAAAAGAGCAACGAACTCTCGGGCGACGAGTGTTCGCATATCATGCAAGCCATGTCTACCACTGAAATGAAAGTACAACTACTAATGTATCATTTTCACATTATTAGAAAAAAAGGACTAAGTGTTTTGGATTCAAAAAATTAAATCTAATTGAATACAATGATGTTCGTGGTCAAAGATAAGGAAATATACAAATACTGTATACTACAACCCTCTTCAAATAAATACATTTCCTCTTCTCTGAACTCAATTAAATTAAAAGACATATTTTCTCTTTTATTTCCTAAAACTATAATGGGTGAAAATATAGAATATAAAGCAATATCAATATAATAATGCTAAAATACTCACACAGATCTCTGCCTTTCTCAGCATGAGGTGGGCACACCATCGCCACACTTTTGAGGTCCATTGGAGCGCCATCATACATGGCACAGGGAAAGTGATAAAATTTGGGGCACCCTTTGACCTGCATAGACAAAATGTTTACATTATATATATATATATATATATATATATATATATATATATATATATATATATATATATATATATATATATATATATATATATATATTTCATATATATATATATATATATATATATATATATATATATATATATATATATATATATATATATATATATATATATATATATATATATATATATATATATATATATATATATATATATATAGTGTTGCCTCACTTATCGCGGTAGTTCGGTTCCGGGACCCGGCGCAAACCAGGAAACCGGAGAAGTAGGATCAGCCTATATGTACATAGATATTTTAATACATTTTTACGTTTACACTGTATAAACTGTCCCTGTACTGTTAACATACCACCCTTTACTTCATATATAACAGCATGCAAGCGTAAATTTATATGAAAGTGATAGGAAAACTTAACGTGAATATGATGATGATGACGTGACATACATACTCATTTACAATTATTTTTTTGTTTACGTACTGTATAAACCCTCCCTGCACTGTTAAAAAACACCCTTAACATTATAGATAACAGCAAGCAATGTAAATTTTTATGAAAGTAAAAAGGAAAACTTACCGTGAATGTGATGATGACGTGACATACATACTCATTTACAATTATTTTTTCGTTTACGTACTGTATAAACCCTCCCTGCACTGTTAAAAAAACACCCTTTACATTATAAATAACAGCAAGCAATGTAAATTTTTATGAAAGTGATAGATAAAATTACGGTGAATGAGGTGATGATGACCTGACATACATACTCATTTACAATTATTTTTTCGTTTACGTACTGCATAAACCCTCCCTACACTGTTAAAAAAACACCCTTTACATTATAAATAACAGCAAGCAACGTAAATTTTTATGAAAGTGATAGGAAAACTTACCATGAATGTGATGATGATGACGTGACATACATACTCAATTACAATTATTTTTTCGTTTACGTACTGTATAAACCCTCCCTGCACTGTTAAAAAACACCCTTTACATTATAAATAACAGCAAGCGACGTAAATTTTTATGAAAGTGATAGATAAAATTACGGTGAATGAGGTGATGATGACGTGACATACATACTCATTTACAATTATTTTTTCGTTTACGTACTGTATAAACCATCCCTGAACTGTTAAAAAAACACCCTTTACATTATAAATAACAGCAAGCAACATAATTTTTATGAAAGTGATAGATAAAATTACGGTGAATGAGGTGATGATGACGTGACATACATACTCATTTACAATTATTTTTTCGTTTACATACTATATAAACCCTCCCTGCACTGTTAAAAAAACACCCTTTACATTATAAATAACAGCAAGCAATGTAAATTTTTATGAAAGTGATAGAAAAAATTACGGTGAATGAGGTGATGATGACGTGACACACATACTCATTTACAATTATTTTTTCGTTTACGAACTGTATAAACCTTCCCTGCACTGTTAAAAAAACACCCTTTACATTATAAATAACAGCACGCAACGTAAATTTTTATGAAAGTTATAGATAAAATTACGAAGAATGAGGTGATGATGACGTGACACACATACTCATTTACAATTATTTTTTCGATTACGTACTGTATAAACCCTCCCTGCACTGTTAAAAAACACCCTTTACATTATAAATAACAGCACGCAACGTAAATTTTTATGAGTGACAGATAAAATTACGGTGAATGAGGTGATGATGACGTGACATACATACTCATTTACAATTATTTTTTCGTTTACGAACTGCATAAACCCTCCCTGCACTGTTAAAAAAACACCCTTTACATTATAAATAACAGCACGCAACGTAAATTTTTATGAAAGTGATAGATAAAATTACGATGAATGAGGTGATGATGACGTGACACACATACTCATTTACAATTATTTTTTCGTTTACAAACTGTATAAACCCTCCCTGCACTGTTAAAAAAACACCCTTTACATTATAAATAACAGCAAGCAACGTAAATTTACATTTCCAATAAAAAAATGAAAATACTGAAAATTTTTTTTTTTCAATATTTTAATATTTTTGCGTATACCCATAAAATAAAATAATCATTTATCAAAAAAAAAAACCGCGATAGAGTGAGAACGCGAACCAAGAAACTCGAATAACCGGGGTAACACTGTGTGTATATATATATATATATATATATATATATATATATATATATATATATATATATATATATATATATATATATATATATATATATATATATATATATATATATATATATATATAATCACTAGCTCTTCCAGGACAGTTTCAATAACAGCTAGAATTTCTGCAATTGTACCATAAATGGGAAGAAATCTCAAACCAGTTTTTAAGAAAAGTTTCTTTTTAATATTATTTCAGTCCAAACAATGCAAATAAATAACTGTCAAGGGCATAAATAATAATATGCACAAGTGATCCATTTTACATCACGGATTCCTTTTTCTATTAATGGCTAGGAAGGTGTCTTATTTTGAAGGACTTTGGTTATGACAGCATAACCATTACCATGAGTGAATGCCCTGTCTAACCTCTGAACAAGGAGTCTCAAATCAACGACCTGACGAATCAGAGTTGCATGCAATACCATCTGGTCATGGCAGCCACAAAATAATAGTATGCACAAGGAAAGTATAGCAAACCTTGCAGGGAATGGTGGCTCCAAATTTTTTGCAATGGGCACATCTCTGGCTTGCTCCATTTACGACTGCAATGTCAACTTTGCTGATTGTATCATCCGTGGCCAATTCTACCGTTGAAGACCACAGCGCACACATATAGTGGGCTAAGCAGTGACCTGTACCATCAAGAAGAGGACTTTTAATATAAAAAAAAGATTTGGATGAATTTCTATATGTTCCAAACTGCAATAACGCAACAGAGGCACAAACCGATTGCATATGTACCCTCACTTTTCCAAACTAAGATATTCAAGGTAAAATATACATAAAGAAAAACTTCTGTGATTTTAAACTGTATCTTGGAATAATAATAATAAAAAAAAAACTATCCATCTAAATTTCTCAACAGTGGAAGACAAACTCTTGAATTATTTTATCTGTTTACCTCTTGGGGTTGGTATAAGATATCAAAATTTTTCTTGCAATTACAATGGAAATTTTATTTGTTAAAATAACTATAAAAATTAATTTTTCCTTTAAACTGCAACTACCTTTTTAACTTTTATCCTTTTCTCAAAGATACCCACCTGTGGACTCAAACAAAGAACCAACGGAGGGCTGCTCCTGGAAGCCAACGAGCGAGATTTCGTCAACAGGCTCTGGTAATATTAGTTCACCTATCTGCTTCCGGGGGGACTTTCCCTTATCTCTGTTCAAATTGAAAGAAATAACTACATTAATTCTAACTGATTCTAAGATGATATATGCTTTTGTCTTTGTGAAGATTAACTTGTTAAATGTCTGCTAAGATATATTTCATTTACCATGTTCGATTAAGAAAACGCATGCAACAACTACAGTTGCTTGTAGGTATAAGAAAATACACAGGGCAAAAGAAATATCAGGTATTTATATTGGTTATTTTTATCCTTTTATTCCGTACATACACATACAACAGCTGCAATCCCCCTTGTAAGGGGTGGCTGAGTCAAAGCACATACATTCACCAGAAGATAATTCAATTTGATCACTCTCCTTAGCTCCTTGCGGATAAAGGCCTGCCACAATCACTCCCAGAGCAAAACTTGGGTCATCCACAGGCTAAGTGGGCCTGGATCTTCTGCCACAAGCCCAACAGCTGTAGATGGTTTACCCCCTTTTATTACTACGAAATAAGACAGAAAAACTTTTTTATATGCATCTGGGGTAATGCGCATTTGTCTTTGGTATGCTTAAAAAGTAAACGGCGATGCAGTTTCATTCTCATCTGCTTTCGGGATGACGTGCATTAATCTCTGTGAAGATTGATAGAAAAGAAATAGGCTACAGTACTTTTCATCTATATTCAGCTGTGAGCATTTGTCTGTGGTGAGGTTAAATGGAAATATGGTACTAAATATGATTCCTGGGCTAATTAGATTGGTTCCATGCATATTCCACCCCAATAATTCCACGGGCTAATTAGATTGGTTCCATGCATATTCCACCCCAATAATTCCACCCTTGAAAATTCCTCCCTATTCATATTTCAACCTGAAAATTCCACCACAAAACTATACGACTGTTTAACCTAACCTAACCTTTTGTGGGAAGGAATGTGCATGGGGAACCATTTTCGTGGTTGAATTTGCATAGGGTGGCTATTTCGGAGCGAAAGTTTCTGGGTCACCATTACATTTACATACATAAAACATATAAAATTGACGCAATCTCCCTAGTAGGCGGGGTGGACGTGACAAAGCACACACATTCACCAGAAGCTAATTTACAGTATATATAAGTTTCTCTTGTAAGAATAAAAAAAAAAAAAAACATACTTTAAGAACAGAGGATTATTCATTTTGAACTTTTTAGAATGGCAGTCGTCCGCAGCCACGACCAGATCGAACTTCTCCGGAAGAGCAAATCCACGGGTGGGCTCGTGTCGGATGAGATCACCCTGACCTAACTGGCTCTGTTCCCTTAAATTACAAAGGGCGCAAGTACGGCCAGGCCTGCAAGAAACAATTCAAAAAGAGATTAAGGAATGGAAGTTATTGTGCAGTAATGTTTATTATAATTTCTTGCAATTCTTACCACACAATAACTGCCATTACCAGATGAGGTGCTACGGGTGGGCACTCAATGCGGGGACGATGACTGGGAAGGGGCGGGAATTGGTGGACCTGATGGAGAGGAGGCAACTTGGAGTGCTGTGTGTGCAGGAGACCAGGTGGAAAGGAAATAAGGCGAGGGAACTGGGTGAAAGTTGCAAATTGTTCTATAGTGGAGCAAATGAGGAAGGGAGGAATGGTGTAGGAATAATACTATCCAAAGACCGGAAGGAAAGCTTACTTGGTGTGAATAGAAAGAGTGACAGAATTATGAGTTTAAAGCTGGGACTGGGAGAAACGGTAGTCAATGTGGTATGTGCCTATGCCCCACAAACTGGTTGTACAGTGGAGGAAGGATGTATTTTGGGAGGAGATGGACCAGGATCTTAGAACAATTCCTTTAAGGGAGAGGGTAATTTTGGGAGGAGATCTAAATGGCCACTTGGGAATTGGGCAGGCCAGGATAGGTAGAGTTCATGGGGGCTGGGCGAGAGATATGAGGGGGGAGAGAGAGTGATTGATTTTGCAGTGGCATTTGATCTGGCATTGGTCAACACATTCTTTGAGAAAAAGGAAAACAGATTGATTACATACAGTAGTGGTGGAAGGGAGAGCCAGATAGATTTATTGTTGTGTAAGAAAGACCATCTGAAGGAGATTAGCAACTGTAAAGTAATAAATGGGGAGAGTGTAGCAGTGCAACATAGGATAGTAGTAACTGATTGCAGGCTCAGGAAATGTAGGAAAGAGGAAAAGTAAGAAGCCGAGGATGGACCCAAAGATAAAGTGGTGGAGATTGACAGATACAGAGCTAAGAACTATGTTTAAGGGAAGTGTGTTGGAAGCGATAAGGTTACATGAGGATGTACAAGAATGGTGGACAGAGAATAGTAAAGTGATTTTGAGGGTTGGTGAGGAGGTACTTGGAAAGTCATCAGGAAGGAAACCCCCAAATGATAATGAGTCATGGTGGTGGAATGAGGAAGTGCAAGAATGGGTGAAGAACAAGAAAGAAGCTAAAAAACAGGCAGATTTATCAGGCCTGGAGCAGGATAAAGAAGAGTACAAGCAGGCAAAGAAGGAGGCAAGGAAAGCAGTGGCAAAAGCAAAGGCAGAGACATTGAATGAAATCTATGAAGAGCTGGAAACACCAGAAGGAGAGCAGAAAATATTGCAAATTGCCAAGGCCCTACATGCTGCAACCAAGGACTTGACCCAAGTATGACAAATAAAGGATAACCATGGAGTAGTTCTTGCAGAAGGGGATGAAATAAAAAGTAGATGGGAAACTTATTTTGAAGGATTACTAAATGAAGAGAACCCAAGAGCAGTATTTGAAGATGGAATTCCAAATGAAGCAGTTACAACAACAATGACTAGAAGAGAGGTAGAGCGGCCAGAAAGGAAAATGAAAAATGGAAAGGCTGCGGGACCTGATAAGATGCCAGTGGAGGTATGGAAGAGTCTTGGAGAGGAAGGCATAGATATCTTGTGGGCAAATGTTAAGAGCAGTGTGGGCTTGACGAAAAGTCTCTCAGTAAATGTTGATCTGCATCAATGGTCTGCTTTGAGTCCATATCTATTTGATATGGTCTTGGATGTAGTAACCCAGGGTATTAGAGTACAGTCGTCATGGTGTATGCTCTTTGCAGATGACATTGTACTGTGTAGCAACCAACGAGAGGTAGTGGAGGAGAAGCTTGAGAAGTGGAGAAGAGTGATGGAGGATAGAGGACTGAGAATCAGCAGGAAGAAGACAGAGTACTTGAGGTTGAGAGATGATGAGGATGGGGAGGTCAATTTGCAGTGGGAGGTGTTGAAAAGAGTTGAAAAGTTTAAGTATTTGGGATCAACAGTAGCAGATGATGGTGACCTAGAGTCAGAAATAACCCACAAAATACAAGCGGGATGGAAGCACTGGAAGAAAGTGTTTGGGGTGCTGTGCGACAAGAGAATAGGGATTAAGTTGAGGGGTAAAGTGCATAAGGCAGTTGCAAGACCTGTGATGATGTATGGAGCAGAGACATGGGCAATAAAGAAGACACAAGAGAAAAACCTGCATGTGGCAGAGATGAGGATGTTGAGATGGATGTGTGGGGTGACAAGAAGCAATAAGATCAGAAACGAGGTAATTAGAGGTACCTCAAAAGTTAGAGAAATATCAGATAAGATACAAGAAAGTAGACTAAGATGGTATGGTCATGTTGTTAGGAGGGATGAACAGTATGTTGGGAGGAGGGTGATGGAAATGGATATACAGGGTAGGAGAGGGAGGGGAGACCAAAGCGTAGGTGGATGGATTGCATCAATAACGACCTGAGGTCTAAAGGTTTGTTGGGTGATGAGGTATGGGACAGGAACATACAGAGAACACTGGCCAGAAACTTCAACCCCACATATAAGTAGGAAAAGATGTAGATGAAGAAGAAGAACAAGATTCCATCATTACTACATTCGCTCTTACAAACCTACTACTACAATCAGCACTACCTCAGATGCAAATTCATATATCAATAAAGAATAACTATGCTTATTGAAAGTAACATTTTTCGATAATTGGGTTAATTTGTAATAATGCATACCAGTATCTCCTTGAATTTCTCCTCATAATATCTAAATCAAGTAAAGTCACCTACTTACAATATTTATTACTGCTACTACCCTATTACTATTACCACAACTGCAAGTCCAAATTACAAACAATAACTATGTTCAATATGAGTAAAATGTTTAATGAACATTTTGTGGTAACAATGAGAGCTATCTACAATTGCATAAATATTCCCAAAAGTAGAATACCAGACCTACTGAGATTATATTTTAAGTCTAAATACTGTACTTCTTACAGTCATCTAAAGAGACCACATTATTATTGAGAGAGAGAGAGAGAGAGAGAGAGAGAGAGAGAGAGAGAGAGAGAGAGAGAGAGAGAGAGAGAGAGAGAGAGAGAGAGAGAGAGAGAGAGAGAGAGAGAGAGAGAGAGAGAGAGAGAGAGAGAGAGAGAGAGAGAGAGAGAGAGAGAGAGAGAGAGAGAGAGAGAGAGAGAGAGAGAGAGAGAGAGAGAGAGAGAGAGAGAGAGAGACACACACACACACACATACCACTTTTCCTGAAAGGAGGGTGTTAAAATCATATCGTCCTGTGAATACGCTTCATCCTCTAGTGGCAGAGGAGAATCATCCCCTCCATTAGCTCCTCTCTCTTCTAGGGACATGCTGTGAACGAGCCTGCGTCCACCACGGCCTCTCCTTGGGGGATGAGACGTTATTACCAGAAATAAGTTTACTGCTGTATTATTCTTGTCCCTGGTTGTATTGCCTTCTCTCTCCAAAGTTCAAGTAACATGATATAAATGTCACAGTGATTTCATATATGTATAAACATTTACAGTACAAGCACAACAGAGTTTTAATATTAAACAAATTATAAGCACAGTACACTATTTTGATCAACTTGCTATATCATTCCATATAACCTTAAAAGGAAGCAAAAAGAGCCAATACTTACATGCCAATTCTTTTTATTTTCATGCCTCTCCTGAGCTGGAAAGCACCACCTCCTCTGGGCGAATAGAGAGACATGCTCTTGGGACGACCACGGCCCTTGGAGATTACCACTCCGCTACGACCGGAGGGGACCTGCACGGGTACTAATGGAATGGTAGGCATCATGTCTGGGCCCAAGAGACCACTGCTGATATTAGATACATTACTCTGGGGTGTGGACAATGACGAACAGCTACTAGAAAAGGCTAATGATGAATGCGGAGAGACACCGGAAGACGATGACATAGCGGGAGAGGTTAAGGATGAAGGCGGGGATGCAGAAGGGGAATGAGAGGCTCTAGGCTGCACCAACGCGGAAGTTTTGGTAATGGTGACGGAGGAAGTGGAAGGCAGATTAGCCAGGGACGGCAAGAGTAGAGCAGAATCCAACTCCATTTTATCCTCTACTCCACTACTAAGGTTGCTAGATAATAAAGATTTGGAACCTGAAAGGACAAAAAAGAAAAATCAAAATGAACATAATGTATTCCAGAGTTACATCTGACTAAATATTTAAAGGTTTCATACAAGTAAAATGACAAAATTAAGTACATACAATATATAAGTCACTCTCCAATATCTGCAAGACTGTTAACAATGGTAGTTAATTGTGTGTATAAGCATTTCAGCATAAAGCCACTACAACAATCCTTGCCACTAAATATGCAAGCCATCTAAACTCAAAGCCAGTCCAAAGCCCGGATAAATGGAGAGAAGTTTGGTATGAGGAGGGGGATCCCGACCTAAAACTTGGAGACATAACCTAACACTAGCTTCTGTGAGATTAATGATAAATATTGACCCATGATCATGAGATGAGCAACAGATAATGAAGACAAATAGAGAGCCACTGGGTATGCAAGCCAGCTCAACTAAGTCTAGGTCCCTCGTCATTAGAAGTAGAGAAGGTTGGTGTTAAGAAGGGTACCCAGCCATATCACCAGTACGAGAAAATTCCAACCAGTAACTTCCAAGAGGGTAGTGAAAACACTGAATCAGCAGAAACAAGAGATGAGATACCGATAAAATGGAATATAGAATAAACACAGAAGAAAGAGAAAGCATTTTTTGCAAACTATTAATATATGGAGCTTAGACCATAAAATATACCCTGTAGAAGGAAAACTCACCTACGGATGAACCACATGAGGACAATTCACCCCCACCAAGTGTCCCTTTGCCAAGCCTGTCTTCTGGGGAGCCATCGTCATCATCTCTACAACTGCCCCCATGTGGTCTCTCCATTCTTCAGTCTAGAATAGCAGACAAACATCTGGTTAACTTGGAAATATAACATACACACCAACACACAAGCATGCAAGTGATCATACGAAAACATATGCCGAGGAAGGGAAGGAGGAGAGAGGAGGGGGTAAGGAAAAAAAAAGAGAGAGAGAGAGAGAGAGAGAGAGAGAGAGAGAGAGAGAGAGAGAGAGAGAGAGAGAGAGAGAGAGAGAGAGAGAGAGAGAGAGAGAGAGAGAGAGAGAGAGAGAGAGAGAGAGAGAGAGAGAGAGAGAGAGAGAGAGAGAGAGAGAGAGAGAGAGAGAGAGAGAGATGAGAGAGAGAGAGAGAGAGAGAGAGAGAGAGAGAGAGAGAGAGAGAGAGAGAGAGAGAGAGAGAGAGAGAGAGAGAGAGAGAGAGAGAGAGAGAGAGAATCTGTAGGGGAATTAATATACAACAAAGTGAGGCACCCATAAAACTGTAAAACTAAGTGAAAATTACAATTACTTTTTTCATAATATTCCCCCATTTTATTCGAAATCAAATTAATACATCTAGGTACAGCATGTAGTACCCAGATGTGTATATAAAAAGTAACGTATTTCCATTTGTGTTTATTAAAGACATTAAAA
Source organism: Halocaridina rubra (assembly GCA_037179515.1). Taxonomy (NCBI): domain Eukaryota; kingdom Metazoa; phylum Arthropoda; class Malacostraca; order Decapoda; family Atyidae; genus Halocaridina; species Halocaridina rubra. The sequence continues at coordinate 86,184 of JAXCGZ010020884.1, read as the reverse complement.
CTTTCCGTTCATTATTGGAGACATATTATAAATAGAAATCGCTAACTTGTTTTGCCATATCACTATTAACTTCAAAGCAATATACTGTAAATATCAATCATACAGTGAACATGCATATGTACTTGAATATCCTTAATTTCTATCATAATGCAATTCTTGTTATTGACTATGCACCAGTTATGTTAACTATGTATCTTGGCATTCACACTTTCAAAGTCTTTCGTTTTACAAGTATTATTCTGGACAACGCCCTGAAGTAACAGTGAGTACTATTTCTACATTTAATATTTGTTTAAAGGTAAAAATATGGATAGTATTCTGCAGAGGTAATATCCTCTCCTGCCCACAGCCAGCCTAAAGACAGGAACACTTATCAGCCACGCAGTAGCATACATACCATAAAAATGTTGCTTTTGATAACTCAAAAGATATAACGTGATGATTATTTCCTTCTACTAACAGTCATTTGAAGTCCCTCCCAATAATTGCATTCCTGGCCTCATAAGATCTGTCTTCTCTTCAAAGACAGGTCCTTAGACCTCCCAATAGCTTTATCTAATATTATATTTCATGACTTTACTTCTACATGTACATTTATTTTCCATTTTGGCTTTTTGTCCTTATTTTGGAAAATATTACTGCTGCATTTTAAACGGTATAGCCTAGGAAGGCTCTCCTGGGAATGGATTAGGTTACATGAATATTCTCTCTCTTTTACACTCTCTCTGATATACAATCCATCGATGTGCATACTTTTCCAAACCTCCCTAAAAGGATGTTTACACACACACACAGATAAATTATATACATAGCATAGTAGATTAGTTACTCTCGTCAATAATACAAATCTCATATATAAATTAAAATCAAAAGTTTAAATTGTAGTCCAAAAAATAAACCATTATCAAATATAGATGGCGCGCGCGCACGCACGCACGCACTCACAAATAGATAGATAGATAGATACTTTATTGACCACAAAATACATCGATAAATTATATACATAGCATAGTAGATTAGTTACTCTCTTCAATAATGCAAATCTCATACACACACACACAGATAGATAGATACTTTATTGACACACACACACACATATATATTTTTTTTCCCTGGGTGGAAGGGGGAGCAAATAGAAAAGTTATGAGTTCAACAAAAAAATAAGGAAATATTTTTTCACACACACACACACAAAAAAAAATAGAAAAAAAAACTATCTATATATATATATATATATATATATATATATATATATATATATATATATATATATATATATATATATATACAGTGCTCCCTCGTTTATCCCGGGGGGTTCAGTTCCGGGACTGGCCACGATAGGTGAAAATCCGCGAAGTAGGATCACAATATATACATAGGTATTTTACATTTATTTTTACCTTGACAATATAAACCCTCCCTGCACAGTTAACAAACCACCCTTTACTTAATTAATAACAGCGTGCAAGCGTAAATTTATATGAACATGATAGGTAACCTTACCGTGAATGAGGTGATGACGATGTGTACATACTCAAGAGGAAATTATTCCACAGCCAATGACAGATTTACGGCTGCTTTTTGCGAGAGAGGAACATGGTAATGGGGAGTTGCTGTCGCTATTTCTTCTTTTGTTGGAAGATAATCTTGTAAGGAGTCATGGCATCGTCGAAAAGTTTGCAGAAGGTCACCGAACGAACCATATCGTCATGTTCCTGCGAGAGTTGTTGGACTGCTTTCACATTTTCATGCATGGCTGCCAGATATTCGAGTGTAAGGCCAGGTTCTTCGACTACTTTGTGAGTTTCCTCTGGATGTTCTTCTTCCTCTTCTTTGCTCGCTGATTTTGTCATTTCCTCCAAGTTTTCATCAGTCAAAGACTGCGAGTGGCAGTCGATCAGTTCATTCACGTCTTCGTGAGTCATATCTTTAAAGCCTTATCCTCCTAGAAATGCAGCCAACTTCACAGCTTTTGCGACTGCCGAGTTATGGCCTTCGTCAGGAGCAAATCACTTGTAGTCGTAGATGACTTCCGGCCACAATTTCTTCCAGCTGGCATTGATTGTAGCCGGCTTCATCTCTTTGATTGCATGCTGAATATTTTGAAGGCATGTAGCAATCGTGTAGTTACGCCAGTAAGTCTTCAGTGCGAATTCTTTGTCCGCATCCATGGATTCAACCAGGTTCGCCAGGGCATTTCGTGCTTAGAGGGCCTTGAACGCACGAATAACGCCTAGATCCATAGGCTGAATCAATGATGTCGTATTCGGTGGCAGGAACTCTACTTGAATACCGTCATATTCGAGATCAATTGCGCGGCCACCAGCATTATCCATCAAAAGAAGGACTTTAAATTCAAGGCCCTTCTCCGTAAGATAAACTTTGACCTGAGGGATAAAGCATTGGGGAAACCAGTCTGATGTGAGGCTTTTCGTGATCCAGATCTTAGGGTTATGCATCCAATACACTGGCAGCAGATTCTTATTCTTGTTCTTGAAATCCCTAGGGTTCTTAGACTTGTAGATAAGCCCGGTCTTTAACATGAAGCCCGCAGCATTCCCGCACATGATGAGGGTAATGCGGGATTTGTGCGCTTTACATCCCGGGGCTTTAGTTTCTTCCTTGAAGAGAAAAGTGCAAGACGGCATTCTCTTCCAAAATAAGCCAGTCTCATCCATGTTAAAGACTTGCTCAGGAGCATATTCGCCTTCCTCGATAATTTTCTTGAAGTCGTTGTTCACGTAATCTTCAGATGCAGCTGTATCTGCAGGGGCAGCTTCGCCATAAACTGAAACGCTTTTTAGGCCATAGCGTTTTTGAAATTTGGCGAACCATCCCTTGTTATCCACAAACGCTTGTTTCCTCGGTGGAGAATCGCTGGAGGGTCCTGGTTGTGGGTCGTCGATATCTTCTTCTTTCTCCTCCTCCTCACAGCCGCCACTGTTGTCGTTGGATTCGTTTGCAGTGAATGTCTCGTACAGCTTCTTCGCCTTTGTCTGTATAATATTGGTGTCTAAGCTGATGTTGTCTTCCTGCAATCATCAATCAACAGGGCCAAGGCAGATTCCATCCACACTATTATTTTATTGCGGGTTGCTATGACCCTCTTCCCTATTTTACTAAAAGAAATAGTCACTGTTTTCCTGATATTTGCCTCGTCCTTTGTGATGTAGCGAACAGTAGATTCGTTGATGCTGAAATGGCGGCCGACATCTGCGAACCTTCTTCCTTCCTTCAGCATATCTAACAGTTTTACCTTTTCTGGTATGGTCAACATCTTCCTTAGCAGTTTAGGCTTACTACCAGAAGCCGTAGAAGATGAAGGACGCTTGGAAGGCATTGCAGAGGTTAAAAAACGAAAGTCACAAAATCACAAGCACAACGTATTAAGAAGCACAATGCGTACGGCGCACACGTGAGTAGACTGAACGGGTGAGGCGAGACAATGGAAGACGCTGGGAGAATGAAGCTTCAATCAAAAAGCCAATCAGACCCCATGATACAGAACATAAAGAAAAACAATTCTGTGATTCGTCGTCTCCCACCCTTTCAGCCAATAGCATCCCATGAACTATCTCACGTAGGTGCAACCCTTCGCATTTTCCAAGACACCAATACAGTGTACGCTATCGTACAATATTTTATATGGTGCAATACTGTGAGTTATGTTTAAATTTGATTTTTACTATTTTTTACTGATTTAATATTCTTGGGCTAGGAAATACTTTTTTATCAATAAAATAATGAAAATACTGGAAATTTTAATATGTACTAGCTCACGTAGGTGCGACCCTTTTCGTTTTCCGAAACGCTGATACCGGTATCGTATTTTACATGGTGCAATACTGTGAGTTACATGTTTAAATTTATGTTTTTTACTATTTTTTACTGTTTTATTATTCTCAGGCTAGGAAATACTTTTTTTATCAATAAAAAAATGAAAATACTGGAAATTTTAATACGTGCTAGCTCATGTAGGTGCAATCCTTTGAGTTTTCCTAAACACCGATACCGGTATCGTACTTCCTATGGCGCAGAGTTACATGTTTAAATTTATGTTTTTTACTACTTTTTACTGTTTTATTATTCTTAGGCTGGGAAATAGTTTATCAATAAAATAATAATAAAAAAAAATTCCATAAAATAATGAAACTACTGAAAATCTTAATATTTTAATATTCTCACATATACCCAGGAAGAAGAAAAAGCTCGCCAAAAAAACCGCGATGCCCTGAATTCGCGATAGGTGAACCGCACTATAGCAAGGGTCCAGTGTGTATATATATATATATATATATATATATTATATATATATATATATATATATATATATATATATATATATATATATATATATATATATATATTGGTCATGTAACCAACCTAATCTGATAATTTATTATCTAACCATAGCCTACATAGCCAATGCTAGGTACTTGTACTGATCTGCATGTGCAGAGCTATCAACCTCAATACAGTATTACCAGTGCCTCGACTGAGGAGGTGAAAGACCAGCAATCGAGTCCACCACAATGTGCTAGGTAAGGCACCTGGCCTTACTTTCCCCAGCTCCAATCTGTCTGAGTCCACTACCACAATAGGGATTAATAATGATAAAAATACTGCAGTCAGGATTACTTAAGAGTCAATAGCAACAAAATATCTGTTACAAAAGTCCCTAATTACAACCATATAAACTGAAGTTCAAATTTTGCAGCCAAAAACATAACAAGGGAGGAAGTTTCCAACTTTGGTCTATTATTCTTCAACTAGCCTAAATTATGTTTGTCAAGAGCAAAACTGCTTATATCAAATCTCAGTAACAGACACAAGCTTGTGTTCATGAGAGATAAATGTAAATGGCTAGTCTTCTAAACAGACATAGAAACTTCAAATGTACATATTTTTCTTCTTTTTCCAATGCATAATAACATACGAAATCTGGTAGTCTTGAATTTAAAAAATTAATAGTCATTTTCAATTTGAAAGGAATATGTTTATCCTCATATATCCAGCTAGGAAAAAGAATTTCTCACGAAATGTGTAGGTTTGATTAACCTAGGTAGGATAGTTCATTAATCACGAAAACAGCTTGTGATATTTTTTTTTTTATTTATGGTGCTGTTTATCCCTCAAATTAGACACTTGGGCAAAATTGCACTTACACAGTACTGTACTGTACTTGAGTCTGAGGATAATTCTCTCTTTCTCTAATTAAAACAAAAGGCAAAGACCTAGGGACAACCATCACCAATCAAATAAAACCTAACCTAACCTATCCCTATCTGGGGATACAGATAATTGCCCAATACGACAACTGCGCCTTAGGACAACTGTCCCTAACTCTAGACGCAAAGCATAACAACTTCACCTTGATAATATTAAAGTGAAATACGTCATATAATTAAGAAATAAACGAAAAGAAGGTAAGGTTACTTTAGAGATTGATGAGGTGTGAAAAATAAAATTAATCTATAGTACTTATTACTCAATATCAATGGGACAATTGTCCTAAGGGGCAACTGTCTTAAGGAGAAATGTCCTACCTTGCTCCTATCTGGTACTATTTCTCTGAAAGGAAGCAGAGTAATGATGCATATATACCTACACATCTAAAACATCATTATAGTGTTATTGCACCTTATCACATCCATTATGATAATCTGTTCATGCCATCATGATATGAATTCACATTATGATCCAACAGGTTTTCTTAATTACGAACCTAACCAAACCATTCATAACCTAAGCTAGCCTCACGAATAGAAGGTCTTCTAACAAACTATATTAATACTGCAACTGACTGTTGTTACTAATGATGCGATTTACCAAGTCTAAAAAAATTAGTAGTCAATTCAGAAATACTGTACTTTGCTATTATACAGTATTAATTTTCTCTGCTTCCACGCCAGGACCATAAAGTAGACAAAAGACCCATCTTCAGACCAAGATCAGACCACACTGGTATTATTTTAGTTATGGGGATTAATGGAATATTGAAGCCCAAAGCTATGGAGGAAGCCTTACCCTAGGTGAGGTGAGGTTGGGCTAGGTAAGCTTAGGACGCACCAAAAATGTATTTGTTTTCAACACTATTCTTTGTAATCCCCTCTTCTAAACATTTACCCAGACACCAATTGACATAAAACTTGGATCTGAATAGTTAAAAGATGAAGAACACTCTAATATCACTCTATGCACAAGTGGTCCCAAACCCCTTGTAAGGGGGTGGCATTCACCACGAGCTAAGACAAACCTAAATCACTCTTCCTATATCAACAACCTCTGCTTTTGAACCAAGACAATATAACCTACACTAGACCCTTTTTCAGGCCAAGCTAGACCCAATTTGACACGAGTTGGGTATGTATAGCCCAAAAGTTTAAAAAACGTATTAATACATTCCCATATTCTTCGCTGGTATATTAATCTCCTATGCTTCCATACACCAAATAGCAGATCCATTTTTAGATTATAACCAAATCCATTTGAGGTATAACTTGGGTCTGAATAGTTTCAAAGCTTAAAAAAGGTAGTAACCAATACCCTATCAATTGCCTATGTTTCTCAGCCAAGACTATACAGCCTATAGAAGACCCCTTTTTAGGCATAGACCAAATTGCATTTGAGGTTTAACTTGGGTATGAAGTCCCAAAATATATAAAAGTAGTACCCTACTATAAATTTCCTCTGCTTCAGAGCTAAGATCATACAGCTATAGAAAACCCTCTTTCACACTAAGCTCCCTTTGAAACGTTCAAAGTGGGTCTGAATAGTTCCAGAGGTTAATAAAATTCCATTATACTGTATTACATTATTCTTTAGCATCCAAGCCAAGCCCTAAACATTAGAAACGAGACCCTTTTTTTGACCAAAACCAGAATCCATTTATGAATAGTCTCATAGTTTAAAAAACAGTAAGTATAAATACAATGATACCTATTATCTTGAAATTCTCTGCTTCCAAGCCAAGACCATAGTTACAATAACGTTTTTCAAACCCAGATTAGATTCGACTAGATGTACACTTGTCTGAACAGACCAAATTTAAAAAAAAAGGAGCCATACTATACAGCTGTTATCGCAATATTTCCTGCTTCCTTAAGCCGACTAAAGACCTCATCCCAAACCTAGACCAAAACTCCATTGAACGAAGGACTCGGGTCTGAAAAGCCCCCAATCGCTAGACCACACTTGGGGAGCCCACCCCATGTAAACAAACACAAACGATCAGGATTTGAAAGCCATTTCGATCATTCCGGAGACATTACACTCACCTTCAAACCTCCTCTGGCGCTTAACAGGTTCAACTTCAGCCATTTTCATCAAAATTTAATATTCAAATTCACTCAAAATTAAGAATAAATAAACAATAATAATTGTTTCCCCCCACTGACATCAAGCCGACACGGCTCCATGCAAACTAATAGGGACATAGGCCTAATATATGAAGAACGATTGAACACCTTTCTTAAAATGACATATAAAATCAAATCGTCTATAGACTCGAACATTGGATTTACGGCGTTGCGCTTCTGTTTAAGTAAGAATTTTTTTACTTTGAAGTATAGGATGTTATTAAAGATAGCTCACACTAACAGGATAAACAAATGGTACAAGACACTACATTGATAGAAACCCAAGGAATTTAAAAAAGCTAAATAAATATAAATGGAAATAAAGACATTTTATTAAGTATTTAGGATCAACTGAAGAATCTCCCCCAGAACCACCCAGGAAGGGGAGATTCTTCAGTTGATCTGAATTAGGAGGAAGATTCTTCAGTACTGTTTGTTTAGGTTTGGTTAGATTAGGTTAGGTCTTTATTTCGTGATTGAAATTCATCCATCCATATATTCCAAGGTAGATAAACAGACAGACCTAACCAAGCCTAACCTAACACATCCTTGCAGCCCTTCCCATCTGACATGTCACAACACTCCCCTATCTCTAGTTTCTCTCTAAAATTGTTACGCCGGGCACTGGGGGGGGAGATTCTTCAGTTGATCTCAGTTGAGGGAGATTCTTCAGTTGGGTGCTCTGGGGGGAGATTCTTTAGTTAATCCAGTATTTATATTTCCCTTATAATAAACTCAATTAAATCTGCAAAATAAATAGTATCATCAATCTCAGCGGTAATAAAAATAATTCAAAGATAGACGTATGTGCGTTTTTATTTATTTTCATTTTTGAATATCAATGTTAGCTTTATAAACAGAACTAAATCTGTGAAGAAAGCAAAGAAAAGAAGTTTCATTTTCATTACCAGAAGTTTTGTTAATTTCTCATCCACCGCTAGAGGCACTACTATCGCATATATTCATGAGTAATAGAGTCTTAGTGAGATATCTTCGTAAATAACAACCAAAATATCATTGTATATACTAATTTACGACGGATACAGTCGTCTATTGTCCATCCCAGAGGCGTACTACGACTACATTCAACAGCACAACACAAACTAGTTCTACATTTGAAAAATACAAATAAAACAAAATAGAAAGAAAATAAATGAAAATTATAGAATAAATGTACATAAATTAAGTAATACTAAATATTATTGTTAATATTTCGCTGATTCTTAACAGTTCATGTCTTTGATGGGACAAATTCAATAGAAGATGGCGGAGGAATATCCTAATGGTAAAGCGAGAGCGTTATTAAATGTTGGGTCACTAGGCATTTCCATCATTTTATGACAGTCCCCCTTGAATTTTCTTTTACCTACCATATTGCTTCGTCTGTTATGAAGGAGCTAATCTAGAGCAGAACATAATTAATATTAAAAAATCGAAGTCTACTATAATTTATTAGGATAGATCTAATATTTTGCTCGTAAAAAATGGTAATAAATATAATAATAAAGAGTCCGGAAATATCGGGAAGTCCGGTCGGTCGTAGCCTCGCTCGCTGGTGCCGGTGGTCGGCATTGGAGGGAATGTCGGGATGAATAGTTCTCTCTCCTAAAATTTCAGAAAAAGGTGCAAGTTTGCTGTAGCTATAGTAAAGAAAAAAAAAATAAGAAAATCTTTACAAGCAGCAAAAACCGCACTCGTGGGTCATAGAGAACTCGGATTTTTTTCTTTCTCGAAATATGATGTAGTTTTTTCTCACCCATTTTATAAATTTGTTTTGCGGTATGAGTTAATTTAAGGAAGGAAGGAGAGATTGCCAGCTTTCAGCAAAGCCTATCCCTTTTAGTCGCTTTCTCTGACAAAAGCGTGGTTAATAGGGGGGGGGGTCACCTCCTACGACAAGCTTAGCACATGAAGGTGGAATTCCTTCCCCTCTACCAAGAAAAATACCCTGTATCTCTTTTAGACCAGTTTCCTTGACCAGCATAGATTGCAAAGTTATGGAGAAACTACTAAGGAAACATATCTCTCTTCACTTGGAATCCTTCAACTTTTTGTCAATGAGGCAACATGGCTTCAGAGAAGGTAGATCAACAGTAATAAACTTATTAGAATTTTATGATGAGGTAAGCCGAATCTTACAGGAAAGAGAGGGCTGGGCAAATTTGCATATTCCTAGACTTCCAGAAAGTGTTTGACACTGTTCCACATGGGAGACTTATTAGGAAGCTGCAAGCAATGGCTAGAATAGGTGGAAATGTCTTGGAATGGATAAAAACTTACTTAAAAGGAAGGGAACAGAGGGTTAGAGTAAGACACTCAGTGTCTGAATGGAGAAGAGTTAGTAGTGGAGTTCCACAGGGTTAAGTTTTAGGGCCACTTTTGTTCCTTGTATATGTAAATTACCTACCAGAGTCAGTAAATTCATTCATGAATATGTTTGAAGATGATGCAAAGATTATGAAGAAAGTAGGAAACGAGAACAATGGTAGAGAACTTCAGGAAGAGCTAAATAGTCTGCATGAGTGGTCAGAAAAATGGCTAAAGAAATTCAATACTTCAAAATGTAAGGTAATGAGAATGGGTACAAGTGCAAGAAGGCCCAAGCTTGACTACTCGGTAGCTGGAGTGCAACTTCAAGAGACAGAAAATGAGAGAGATCTAGGAGTAAACCTACTAGCAGATTTGTCTCCAGAAATACATATAAATGGCATAGTAAGGGCAGCATATGCATTTTTTTTTTTTGTGATTGTGACACCAGGACGAGCTAAACAAAAAAAAAATAAATCTACCCTCATCAAGCCTGGGCACGAAGAAAACAAAAAGAAGAAACAAAGATGGGGAGTGTTGTGACTTGTCAGATGTGAAGGGGATAATAAGACATGTGTAACGAATATCCAAGATATTCGGTGTTGATGTAGGCATAGAAAGAGAACCGTAACTGAAGGAAAACTTAACATCGAACTGTCCAGGACAGTATTATTTAAGTCCACAAGACCTTTCAGCTGTAGTACTGCAACTATCAAATATAAGGGTAGCCTTCAGGCACATGGACAAGGAAATGTTCAGAAATATTTATGTAACCTATGTGAGGCCAAAACTCGAATATGCAGCCCCCTTTTGGAATCCGCACTTGAAAAAGCACATAGCTAAGCTTGAAAAAGTTCAGAGACATTCCACGCAACTGGTGCCAGAAATACGTTATCTCAGTTATGATGAGAGGCTGAGGGAATTAGACTTACCACCACTCGAAGCTAGAATATTGAGGGGGATATGGTGACAGTCTTTAAATTCCTTCATGGTATGACAGAGTGGATAGGGATCGATATTTTAATATGGCAGGCTCTAGAACTAGAGGTCATAATTTGAAGCTTCGTAAGAAAACCTGTTTGCAGGATGTAAGGAAATACTTTTTCAGTGTAAGAGTAGTTGATAATTGGAATTCGCTAAGCGAGGAGGTAGTTAATGCTATCTAAATCCATAGTTTTAAGGACAGGTATATGTATCACTAAAGTACAAAATGGAACCGACCAGGAGACGGGAAGATACGAGCTTTGGGCTCTCTCCCGTAAACACAATTAAGTAATCACACATTGCAAATGGAGGAGGGATTCCTTCTCCACCTCCTGAGATATCTCTTTTAGTCGCTTCCTGCGACATATAGCTAATGGAAGTAAATTCCACGAGTTGTATTCTCGTAGTCCCCGTAGCAAAATGGTAGCGTCTGCGACTCTGAGGCGGCAGGTCGAGGGTTCGCTCCCCGTCACGGACTGAGGTTAGTAACTTAGTAAGGGCATACACTCAGGGTAACGATTACATCTGCCAAAACAAGTCCTTCGTAAGAAGGCAACCGTCCTAGCCCTTGGTAGAAAAGGGAGTTCGTGACGTAAAACCGAATCCACTTTCAGTGCAGTATTAGCATTATTAAAACAATCAGTTCTCATGTAGCATGTTAAGCAATATGTAAAATAAGGTGAACGGTAATAATGGGACGGGTAAAATTGGCACCTGTGAAAAAATAGCACAACATAAAAAAATATATTTACTCTGGTCGCTGGGTTTATACCACAGCCCCATCATGGAAGTTATAGTGACATTAGGTTAGGTTAGTATCTAGTTATTAAGATTCTATTTTTTCAAAGTTTATATGAAACGGTGTTTTCATGTTTGAACAATGTTCCTATAAGATTTTTAAATCGATATATATATATATATATATATATATATATATATATATATATATATATATATATATATATATATATATATATATATATATATATATATATATATATATATATATATATATATATATATATATATATATATATATATATATATATATATATATATATATATATATATATATATATATATATATATATATATATATAATTTCAATAAACATATTGTAGTTGCGCCATTTTTATCTATTTTTTCACATGTGCCATTTTTACCTAAATTCGTAAAATAAGAATATAAAACCAAACAACAAATAAAATATAGTTAATACAATAATAATTCTTGTCTTGCTGTTCCCCGTTTATTATTGTCTTATCACAATGGTACCTTTGATTAAATTCAAGGACACGATTCTTACTCTCATCTCTCGCAACGAAGTGCTTCAGTTTGTCTAATTTCTAGCTGTTGTTGTTACTTTGGTGACGGGGTAATAGGTGTGATAAGTAATTTCATTTCATTTTGTTTTACTAATCTTAAAAGAAATTCTATCTTTATTACTTATTTTCACACACCCCTAGTGTGAAAATTCCATAATATTTATCATATTGTTAGGTGTGGTTAGGTTATTTACCTCTCAACTTCGTCTCTAATGGCAGTATAAATTGTAAACAATGTGGTTGATTTAAGTGGTAGTGCTGAAATACTTCTGGTGTTTTGCGATAGTCAAGTGTCAATTTATGCAAGGATGAGAAATGTTCATTACTACTGGTCTTTTGGAACCGGTAAAGATAAGTGACCCCCAGAACTACATAATAACTGTAATTTGTTAGGTTACGTTTTGTTACGTTAAATCAGGTTAGGATAGTTTAATGTCTAGTCTAACTTAACCATACTATATACAGGGATTTCTAATATTCTTGGGGATTCTAATCTTTACCCAATCAGTTCCTAAGACGAGAATAGAAGTAACTAATCTTCGTCTAATGACAATATCATTGATATCAACGCAGTGGTTTTAATTAGAATTTAAGTTTAAAAAAATCTGGTTTCTGTAGTTCTTATATAGCATAAAAAAAAATCTCATAATTACGGGGCTTTTTCAAAGTCGTGAATGCATTACAAATATTCAAAGTGTTGTTTAGTGTAATTTCAAATGTCCTAAATTGGGTTTGGTATTTATTTTGAATTATATAGTAAGTAGCATACGCAAATCACAATATTACAAAACAGCAGAACATTTATATCAAAATAGTGGTTGGACTTCCATTTAGATTAAGCCGGATTTGATATTGCTTTCTCTGATCAGTGTCCTTGAGAAAATGAATGTCATTTTATCTTTGCTGAGGATGGATAGTGTTGCTTGTTAGACTGAATGTCTAGTCCCTACACTATATCTGTCTGTCTCTTTATTTATCTGCCGCATTTTTATCACAAAATTTTACTGAAAAAATGCAATTTGTATACTGCTGTGTTTCTACATATTTCGGATAACCCTCGCACATAAACATAAATATTCTTCATTTGTCAAAACCACCAGTTATATAGCCTGCATTTCTATAATATTAGAGAAAAAAATCACTTAATCGCAGTCTTCATGTTACCTTTCTCTAACACATTCTTTCCTTTTCTTTTCATATCTAAATGTGTAAATTTTTCTAAAGCAAGTTATCCTCATAGGAATCTACAGTAGTCATGGCCTTTGAAGGTTTGGGTAAACAAAGGGCCTCAAAATCTATCAAATGGATTAGTGAAGAGGATATTAGGAGACTACTAACATGGGATAGTCTCCTGAAAGAGGTTAGAGAATGTCTGATGGCTGTTACCCGAGGGCCTCAGCATCCTGAAGGTGCTGTACAGCCTTTACGTGCAAAAATACCTGTTTATGAGGATGGGTAAGTTTCCAGCTATCTATCTTTAATTTAAACTAATTCCACTATTCTTCGATAAACTTGTTCTCTCTATGAATATAATGTTTGTCAGAAAATATGGAATGGTATTTGAGTAAAATTATGAATATTAACCCAAGGATTCTTTTTCCTTTAAATATTCATTACTAATGCTAAATATTTAATGATATGGCCTTCACTCACTATAATATGACAATGTTTGAAAAGAATATTTACCTTTTATACTCAAGAGTGATGCTAGTAATGCCAGGATTTGTGAAAGGTCAGGGTGCCCTGGCGACTAAAATTCTTACCCACTATCCAAACAATGCTTCCAAGAACATTTCCACTCATCATGCTATGATTCTGCTTATGAATGCCAGCACTGGTGTTCCAGCTGCAGTAAGTGTAATAAAAAGTAATGAAAATAAACAATGATTATTTTAAAGATAAGCATCTGATTTCTTTGGTAAAATTTAATCAGTAACAAAAGAAGATAAAATACAGAAAATAATAAATAAAAAACTATTTTAGGTTCTAGATGGAGAGGTGATCACAGAGATGCGGACTGCTGCAGCATCAGCTGTGGCAACTCTAGAGCTTGTTCAACGGAAAGGTAATAAAAACCAGCAATATTCAGTATAGCTATACAGAGACCTGATATTGCCAAAATACAATATTTTTCTCCATTTATCCATATACAAAAGCCATAAACCCACTTATAAAGAGGGTGGCTGAGTAAAAGCAAAAAGAAATTCCCCTTGCTCCACTCCATTCAGCCAACTTTTACGTCACACAGAAAAAGATTGAGAAGATATTCTTGCTTCCCTCAGTGGGGAATTAAAAAAATATCGACACCGGTAGCATTTTTGGAACCAAATCTGCTTGGCTATCTACGGACTGATTGTGGATTATACTTAATATATAGTTTTCCATCATTCAGTTGCAGAGTGCATGTGCAGTAAGTCTCTGTGTTTACAGGAAAAGACCTTGATGCTGATAAGTCTCCATCTCCTCCAGGCTTGATTGGTGTAAAAAATAATGGAACCTAGTTATCTAATTGGGATAAGTGACCAAGAAGCCTACAGCCCCTCTCCTGAATTTTATTTCTTTCCATAAAGCAATTAAGAAAAAGGGCAAGAATGCGTAAAGTCGAATGACATTCTACTGTTTCAGTTCTTCTCTTATGGATGAAGCCATTATGATGGACACAGGTACACTGTGGAGATTTGTAGCTCGTGGGTTAGTCAGTGCAGTGACTGCTTCTTCCCCTCCACTCCAGTGTGTGGAATTCTCTTCTTGCTTTTGTTATCTTTAACTCTAATATAACTTTGTCTTTCAAATAGCTGATCTATAGGCATCTCAGAACCTAATCCTCCCATATTTCTAGATTTTAATTACTTGACTATGCTCTCAAACTTTTTTTTTTTATTGTTTACCATTCTCTTATTTTTGCCATGTCCTTAAGCTGCTACTTTTTCTTATATGTTTTCTTGGTGCACAGGCCTGATGAGGGCAATTTTCTTTGCACATCCAGGTTTCACACTCATTAAAACATAAAGCATGCAGATGTCTATGATGTTCTTATCTATCAATCTATATACATGTTGATGCTCAGGGATAATTTCACAGCTTCCAGATGAGATTGAATAATGGGACGTGAAATTTTTTTGGTATTGCCAATATTATTAAAATTTCATTTAATATATATATATATATATATATATATATATATATATATATATATATATATATATATATATATATATATATATATATATATATATATATATATATATATATATATATATATATATATATATATATATATATATATATATATATATATATATATATATACATACGAGTAATTCTTCAATAATCCAATCGACAGTGGTTAGGGTACTCCACTCAGGAAGTGACAAACCCCAGATTGACCCCTCCAAGGGGCATTTGCAAGGGCATCCAGCCATAATTCTCCAGCTCTGACCTGTTTGTGTCCACCCTTAATCGAATGATGCTTAGCAGTGCTACATAAAACGGCAAAGAACTACAACAGTATATCAAAAGCCAAGTCAGCAGTAAGTTTACAAAATAGTTCCAAAGTTCTCCATATGAAATACAGTATTTATCTTGTCTTTAATTTCAGATAATATTGTTATTGCTGTATTGGGGGCAGGCGCACAAGGTCGATCCCACGCTCGAGTCATGGCACACATATTTAAGAATGGCAAAGTAATATGTTCTTTTTTCAGTAAATTACATGCTTGCTTATGTGCCATTAAATATTCTTTCATGAAAAAAGAAATAACTATTAACTATGAAGCAGCAAAAATTTTCTTAAATGAATGAATATACTATTCACCTAGGCTAAATGCTTCCAAACATTCTAAAAAAGAACGTAGCAATTTTCATTACTTACCAGATAAGGATATGGAACAGAAACATAGAAGCTGCTGAAAAACTTGTAACTTTGCTCATATCAGAAAATATCAAAGCGGAAGTATCAAAAAGTGTGCAAGAAGCAGCTAGAGACGCAGATATCATCAACACGTGCACAGGCGCCTCAACTCCCATTCTGAAAGCTGATTGGGTGAAAGCAGGAGCTCACATCAATAGTTAGTTGAACTAATATGATGATACATTATTTGTACTGGCAACATCTCACAAGTTTAAGACATAATATACACTGTATAGGTATTCCAGATCATATGAAAGCCATTCTTCAGTATGACTCAAATATTACCAAGACCAGAAGTGT
>JAXCGZ010020884.1:45000-65000 GCA_037179515.1 Halocaridina rubra | reverse complement strand
ATGCAGATTATTTAGATCCTCCTGAAGTTCTCTACCATTGTTCTCGTTTTTTACTTTCTTCACAATCTTTGCATCATCTGCAAACATATTCATGAATGAATTTACAGACTCTGGTAGGTCATTTACATATACAAGGAACAAAAGTGGCCCTAAAACTGAACCCTGTGGAACTCCACTACTAACTCTTCTCCATTCAGACACTGAGTGTCTTACTCTAACCCTCTGTTCCCTTCCTTCTAAGTAAGTTTTTATCCATTCCAAGACATTTCCACCTATTCTAGCCATTGATTGCAGCTTCCTAATAAGTCTCCCATGTGGAACAGTGTCAAACGCTTTCTGGAAGTCTAGGAATATGCAATCTGCCCAGCCCTCTCTTTCCTGTAAGATTTGGCTTACCTCATCATAAAATTCTAATAAGTTTGTTACTGTTGATCTTCCTTCTCTGAAGCCATGTTGCCTCACTGACAAAAAGTTGAAGGATTCCAAGTGAAGAGAGATATGTTTCCTTAGTAGTTTCTCCATAAGTTTGCAAACTATGCTGGTCAAGGAAACTGGTCTATAGTTCAGAGCCGTATCCCTCCTTCCCTTTTTGAAGATAGGTATCACATTTGCTTGTTTCCAGCATCTTGGAATCTCCCCCGACTCCAATGACTCCTTAAATATGATACTTAGTGCCACTGATATTGTGTTTGCGCATTTTTTAAGCACATGAGGGGATATGTCATCAGGACCTGTAGCTTTATGAACATCTAAATCCATCAGCGCTTTGCATACCTCTGTGGCTGTAAGGTTGATGTTCTCTAATACCGGCCCTTGAGCTTCTATCACTGCAATCTGAGGGGGTGGGGTATTTTCTACTGTAAATACTGACTGAAACTCCTTGTTCAATTCTTTGCAGATCTCTTCGTCCGTCTCAGTGATGCTTCCATCCGCTCTCTTTAGCCTTAAAACCTGTTCTTTTACCTTCAGTTTTCCTCTGATAAAGCTGTGGAAAAGCTTGGGATTTTCTTTAGCCTTCCTGGTGATGTCCCTCTCATAATCTTTCTCTGCCTCTCTCCTTTTACTTAGGTAATCGTTTCTTGCTCTTTTGTAGGTTTGCCAGGCATTTATGTTTTTTCTCCTCCTATACCTTTTCCAGCATTTGTCTCTCCACTCCTTAGCTCTTTTACACCCATTATCGAACCATTTCTCTCTGGCATGAATTACACCTACTTTGGTGACAGGTATGCAGCAATCTACTATCTTCCCATATTTCTCACAAAAGATGTCAAACATTTCTTGTACAGATTTGTTGTAAAATAAGGTTCTCCAGTCAATAACTGCAAAAAGCTCATTCATTTTGATGTAATCTCCTTTCTGATAGTTCCTCCTCATGTCCTCAGTGCCTCTACTCTCAGGAAGAATGTCTTCAATGATATACTCCATCAACAACACACAGTGGTCACTCTTTCCAATTGGTGGTTCATACTCAATATTTTCAATATCCAACACATTATCTGTGAACACCAGATCAAGTAGTGATGGCTCATCCCCACCCCTGGCTCTTGTTGGTTCCATTACATGTTGGTGTAGGAAATTCCCTTGTACGCAATCTAGGAATCTTGCCCCAAAGGAGTGTGTGTGTGTATGTTTAAAGAAAAGAGAGAGAGAGAGAGAGTCTATAACAGTATAAACTGTCAAAGGAAATTTACTATCTGTCTGTTATTTCATTCAGAGATGGGAGAAGGAATGTTTACAAAATTAAGAATAAAAAAAGTAATGTACTGTACATACTTTTCGGTAGTCTTTTCAAAAGGCTGGGACAACAATGGGGAATGTATGAAGTTCTAAGATCATCTGTTATATTGCTATTTATAATAATTATGATACTTTACAAAACAGATCACACAATGCAGGGAATGAGCAGCACTTGAAACTGTTACACCTTTAACATATTTTCATCCCTAATAACATGCATACACAATGGCACCAGAAACAGATATAGGAGTGAATGAGGTATATTGTGCCAATATTTTCCACAAACAGAAACTACAGCTAACTTCGGCTTTTATTATTTTACCTCTAGAGGAACAAATGCACACGATCAACCTTCCACAACAGCAGAAACAAAAAGTATTTACTATAAGTGGAATATATTAATGGAATACAGGTACCTCAATAATATCATCATAAATATTCAAGGGCCATAATACCCTTTGAAAAAAGGAAAGCAGAGGCAAAGCACACTCCAATTTACCCTTTTTTTTTTACTCATTGTCAACACATCCACACTTTTTCTCGCAAACAAGCTACCATTATCCTTCATCTTACTCTCGGTTATTCCACAATCATGCAGAATAAGGAAACCAGTAACTAGGGGGCTGGGTGGAGTTTTCCTACCAGCATCTCTTCATATGCCTTGACTCTTTACATGTGGAAATACACAGGGGGGGCTCCCATTCCTCTCGTTCTGGTCCATTTACTTAGCTTATAAAATACACAAGCGAACAGAGAGACAATATTCTTTTGTTCAGTGGGATATAGTTTCAGGTTTAAAAACAAAAGTACAGAGTGACTAAAAATAAAATTACTTAAACATAAAAGGTAATTGATTTCATTATTTTTGTTGTTGTTGCTAAATACAAAGAGACATTTCACTTCTTTAATATAATATTGTCTGATTTTTAAAATTAGATATTGATTGATAATTATTTTTAGAAGTTGACTGAGTTTCAGATAAGGATGACGTTGGCCTGCTCTGGCCTTTCATAACAAGCTCCAGCTCAGCATAGTCCATCAATCGACGCACGTCCTTGTCATTTCTAAGACGAGTGTTGGGTAGTTTCCTATAAAAATTTCATGAATTAATTTGAATTTCATACTGAATCAAGTTTGTGTACAGGATATTTCTATAATAAATGCTAAATAAACTTAATATTAGATTGTAGTGATTGTAACAACGATGCAACACTTGAAAAATAGCGAGTTTAACAAACCTTCGCTGTATACACAATTAGTTATATCAACATGAATTTCCATGAATTTACAGCAAAGGACAATATGTCAGTTATAATGACAACTACATACAAGAGTACTATATATTAAAAAAAAGCTTATTACTAATCTTTCTACCTATCTCCATGTTCATCCATAACACATACAGGATAACAGAAGTGCTTTAATATGACAAATTAATAACAGATGCCAATGTACAAGAAAACATAAAGAATGGGTTGCTACATATAGTAACACATATACATGTACAACAACAACAACACAGAAGTAGTAAGTTGCAATATACATTAAAGAAGAAATATGTTGCCATGTACTGTAATAAATATAGAATAAGGTGTCGTGATCAATAAGAATATGAACAAAAGCACAGAGAACAAACTGCCATGTCTAGTAACCTAAAGAATAGATTGTCATGTAAAGTAACCCATAAATGATTGGGTGAAATGTACAGGAACACAAAGACTAAGCTGACATGTCTAGTAATAGAGAATAAGTTACTATAATCAGGCTGCCATGTACAATTTCATGTTAACATATAAGGATAAGGTTGCCTTCTAAAATAATACAGACAATACGGTTACTTAAATTTCATACCTAATACTCTCGACCATCTGTGGATTCACCGCTAGCTCTCTACAGCAGATAATGAGGAGGTGACTGTAATTTAAATGGGCAGGCAGGAATTCCACCTCAATGAAGTCAGGGTCATTGCAATACGCGACTCGGATTTTGAGAACGATTTCTGTAGGATACCAATATGTAATGAAGACAAGCAGAGCTAGGTTATTACATTTTACGTTTAATTATACAATGAAAAACCGTAACTTTAAATCTGCATTAATGCTACTGACTACTAACTACAGTAGCAATTACTAACCAATACTGCCAACACTAACTGATGATGAGAGCGTCCACTGATACAAGTGTAAACAAAATATATGTACAATTTTCAGTGGCTAACTGTAGCTTTTACAAGTACTGTACTACGAAATAAAAACACTTGAGAAAGACAACTGATAATAATAATTTATTGTATTCCTTATGCCTGATATAATGGGTATTTTCCTTGCAGATAAATGAATAAAAGCTGTATACAGTAATGGTATGCTAATCTAAACAATTTCAATTACTTCTTATAGCTATCAAAAAGCACCACAAAATTAAAAAAATATTTCACTTCAATTAACAAAGAAAAACTTACACTGTAGTCAAATGATATTCCCTCGGTGCTTACATTTTCCTATCTACAAACTACGTAAGTAAGTAAATATAAGCAGTAAACTACTATAAGTACAGAGGCCATAGAGTTTCATTCTAAGGGTAGGAGAATGTTTAATATAAAAAGATCAATAATTATCATACTAATATATAAATTCTTAACTGCAGCTTATAAGTACACTATATATATATATCTTTCATTTTATATGAAGTGGCTGTTACATATTAAGAAACTAATCTGACGTCTGAAAGTCGTGAGCACTACCACTTTGCCAACTTTATAACTATTATATAGCAAAAATATAAAGACTGCACTGGACACATTTTTAAGAAACCAAAATGGATTGAATTTGCTTTTCTATACAACAACTGAGCACCTTGAAGGGTTAAAGCAGTATAGAAAATGGAAGCATGACTTTGCATAAAAAACAAAAATAATTTATGTAGAATATACTATTTCTACCTGAGTAACAAGACAGCCATATGTACTCAAAGAAGGCTTAAACGAAGAACAAATTTATAAATATTCAATATAAACTAAGTAATTCTTTCTACACAAAAAGTAACAAACACTAATAAAAAAACTGTTTTCAGCAATAATGACCTATATCTTATTTTTTATTTTTTGCACCATAACAGCACACACTGCTAAAGTTGGTGGGTGGCCAAACAAGCAATAAAAGGAGTCAACAGGGCTACTATATCCTACCCAACCTTGCTGCATATATAAGCTGTTCTGTGGAATGAAAACAACTTCAGGGAACATTGGACTGTGCACCCTACACTTTCCTATCCCATTTAGTCACTTCTTCCCACAATCAGGGAAAAGAAAAGCTGTATCTTTTCCCTCACACTAAAAGAGAGCCCTCTAGTTGCCTCTAATTCTATATACAGTATTGGAATTATTTTTCATGCACCACCTGAGTTAAAGTATGAGTATGCTATATAATAATCTATGCTGAGCTAGAGGACTGGAAATCCCCTCCTTTGTATTTTTCTTCCATAACAAGTCAAGGTTTTGCTCTGACTTGACCAGTCCCCTTGTAAGGGGGATTATGACTTGTATGTACAGTATATATAATATAAATATCTTACCTTTGTTCTGCTGGGTATTAGTCTGGTGTACAGGGGTTGCAGAATGATAACCCTGTTGACGGGAAGGCGACGAATAACCTTCACCCTCGTGAACCCCATTCGTTAAGGATTTTTCGTTGGGGTTTCTCACATCCATAGAGACTTTGTGGTCAACAGGCGGATTTGCTAAGTAGCTTGGAACGATGGGTAATGAATCATTATTTAATGATGAGTCATTGCTTGCAGCATTTTCTGCACCTAAAATTTAAAATAAGGTGAAGATGAGGGAATAATAACAAGCTTGCAAAGCTTAATCATAATTTTCTTTTTCAAACACAATGCCATTATCCTGTTGATTTTGCAGGGTGGCCCAAACTGTTACAAAGATGAACTGCTATTAACAAATTTGTATATACTGTACTGTATTAATGATTTTCTTCTCTAGCATGATGTCTAATTTCTACAATGTCTACGACTGGAAGAAGAGAAATGGAATGAAATTTTAAATTACTTGTGGACTTGGATAATTAAAAAAATTCTTATATGAGACCATAGCCTGCTAAACTTGCTGGGTGGTCACAATAATATCAAAGGGAGATGAGCTGTATTGTAAAATTATATTAGTAAGTGTGGCATTTAAAGAAGTTTCGTGCCTCGTGAAAAATACCGGAAAGCGGGCATGGAATTTAGTTTGCAACGCTTTAAAGATACTGTTGATGTTTTATATATATATATATATATATATATATATATATATATATATATATATATATATATATATATATATAAAACATCAACAGTATCTTTAAAGCGTTGCAAACTAAATTCCATACCAGCTCTCCGGTATTTTTCGCGAGGCACGAAAATTCTTTAAATGCTACACTTACTAATATAATTTTACAATATATATATATATATATATATATATATATATATATATATATATATATATATATATATATATATATATATATATATATATATATATATATACAGGCATATACGGAAGCAAGTTACAACTAATATCATTAAAGAAGATGAAAAAGAAGACGAAGAGGCAGGATGAGGAGGAGAAAATGAAGCCAATTTTTAATCATAGGCACCATATAAAATCCATAGCTATCACATACAGTAAATTTATAGAGTTACTTACGTAAACTTTCTGTGGGATTTTTGCTTCTCCATCATAATAAAGAAGGAAAAATAGCATCCAGCCTTAATTCCCCTGGTCCAAATTGTCAGTGTCCACCCCCATTGGAATGGGGATTAATAGTGGCACATAAAATGGATATAGCAACCAATTCCCACTAAGAATATACTGTACTGTACTTATCTTGACCTCTCAAGATAGTTTACACTACTTTTTCCGTGTCTGTCAAAACCAACTGAGGATAAGGAGAGGTCAATGGCATGCAGCATAGATTTCGATAACTCAGCAGAATTATTGAGTTCACTATTTGATGTATGAGCTCAGGACAGAGAGTATATTTAAAGCAAATATGCCCATCTTGGGAAAAAAAGGGGGGAGTGTAAAGTAATGCTTATTATGCAAATTTTACTGTATCTAAAAGGAAGACCACAGCAGCAGTATTTATAATACTAGAATTGGGAGTTTACAAACCTGCAATCAAGTCAACTATGGGGCATTAGGGCGGACATCCAGCCTTGATTCCCCAGCAACACATTGTGTGTCCACCCTTATAATGGGGATTACTAGCGTCATATAAAATGTAAAACAAACTATACCTAAAAGCTGTAGAATCTGTGGATTTGTGGTCAGCTGAGCTGGTGTTTGGGACTGGTTATTTTCAATCTTAGAATCAGCGCCATTAGCCAACAACCAGCGAACAGTGTTGACATTACCTCTTTTGCAAGCCCAGTGAAGTCCAGTCCTGAAATTAACAAAAAAGTTAATAGATGTTATTAACTTATAGCACATGGGGTTCAAATTTTTTTTTTTTTTTTTGCAAGCCCAGTGACTTCCTGTCAGGAAAGTTACAAAGTTTTAGTAAAAAAAACGACTGTTATCTCTAGGATTTAGAAAGAGCATCCATCTTAACGTTATTAACCAGCAGTGAACAGTACTGAAATCTCCTCTTCTGAAAGACCCAGTAAGTCCAATCCTGTATGATAGCAAAATGAGTGCGTTAAGCCTAATCACGAAGTATTGCAAATTGAGTGTGTTAAGTCCAATACTGAATTACAGCAAAATGAAAGCATTGAGTCCATCCTGAAGCATCGTAAATTAATTGTCTTAAATCTAATCTTGAATTATAGCAAATTATGCATGTTCAGTCCTATCCAGAAATATTGCAAAATAAGTGTTAAGTTCAATCTTGAAATATTGCAAACTGATTGTCTTACAGTCAGTATTGAATTATAGCAATATAAATATAATAAGTCTAATCCTGAATTTTAGCAAAATGAGTGCATTATGTGACACAATAGGTAACCTGTTATTCTTGAGTCACAGTAAGGACAGCAGTTAAAATGAGTCAAAATACTCGCAAAGAAGGCAGTCATAAGTCAGCAAACATTAATAGAACTGTCTCTTTTGCAAGACCAGTAACCCTGGTTACAAGAATTCCATTATGGACATGAAAGCAACATCTGTTATTTCCTAGTCACAACATATATAGCACTCTAAAGGAGTACAAAGTACAGTGGCAAGACATCGATGCAAAATGACCAGTCATAACTATCTTGTTCCATGACTCGACTCTAGAAGCAGATGTTTATGGGGCACTGAAGGGATTATGAGAGCATAAAGTTTAGGAATCACTACATTTACCTTATTAAAGGTAGTTTACACATAGTGGTTTGGCTAATATACATACCAATTATACATTCTATAAATCGAACAATACTTTAATAACAAAAACAAGATTATATTATATCCAAAGTATATTATAACTTTAAGAGTATGATTGCATGGCTCTAAGGGTTAAAAACTTGTCTACCATATCAGAGGATATGATAGCAAGAATACCCCAGTCAATGCCCAAAAAGTTAAATTTTATTCAGTCATCTTAAAGATGTGAGAGAACAGTAATATTGTAGTGTCTTCTATCTCCAAACTCTCTAAACTCAGCATGTACGATGAGTAGAGAAAAATACTCCAAAAGATAAGGAAAAAAAAAGTAGCATAAATATGCAAATCCTAGAGCTCTACTCCAAGGAAAAAAGTTAGGTAGGAAACTTACCAGCCATTAACATCATGCTTGCAATTTATGTTTGTTCCCCTGGCGATTAAAGATGCAAGAGCCTCGTTATCGCCATAACAACAGGCTTCCCGTAACTTCTCCTCGTTCTGCTTCTGTGGATCCATATCACTTAGCTGTGAAATTACAAGGAAATCCTCTTAGTTTTGAAATTATTTAAGCTCAATATGCATATACAGAGGTCTCTCATCTTCAGTACCTCGTTATCGCTGTAACAACATGCTTCCCATAACTTCTTCTTGTACTGATTTTGGGAATTCATTTCACTTAACTGTAAAATACAGATATAGTTGTCTCTCTACCATCTTAAAAGTTCAACTGGTTTCAAAACCTGCTGTGCTATTTGAAAACTGAGTACAGTATCTTCAAGACCCTTATATAAAAGTGCTTCAGTAATTTGCTAAAAGCCTATTCGTAACAAGTAGTATACTTTAAATCATGCCTAGCTTACTGTAGTGTAAATAAACACTGCCTAATACAATTGAATATAAAATCCTACGTAAAAACCATGTAGTAGATGTTGAAATGTTATTCTAAAGGAAATATCATCTGATAATTTTCCTAATATTTTCTGGGTACATACATTCAAAAGCACACTCTTTTAAAGCTTAAAGATGTAGGCACACTACATTAAACTTTCTTACATTATAAATAAGCCTAAATTACTGCATTCATTTAAACGATTTGCATAAAAGATGAGCTAACTTCAGGTAAGGAGAATTGTCTAAATAATCATGGAATCGGAAAAATGGTCGTTTTTTACTACTACATGTTTACGTTTTGCGTGTCACTACTAATCCCCCATTATGGGGGTGGACACTGACAGCTTGGAGCTGGGGAATTATGGTTGGATGCCCTTCCTAATGCCCCACGTGGTAGGTTCGATCGCAAGTCTGCCACCTTCTGACTCAAGTATCCTAATCACAATAATACCCCAATTCACATTCTATATAAATAACAAACATAAAATAATAAAACTGTGAAAGAATTAATATGCATTTAGCAAAACCACATAGACATGTAAATATTACAAGAAATCTCTTTAAACTTAATTTTCACTCAAAGTATGCTTTGGTTGTGGTAAATGCTTAAGAAATAACAGGAAAATTAATGGTGATATTGAAATACCTGGATTCTTCTAAGTAACATAATTATGTTGAAACGATAAACTCCCAGTACAGCAGTCTTTTTATGACTAAAAAACAAAGGTTAAATACAGAGACATTACTACTTCTTACTACAATTACACAAACATTACTGAGGCAAATTTTTATATTTCTCTTTGCTAAGAAGTACATTTAACAGATGCCTGGACGACATACATTGTTATGTTGACTAAAGCTTCTAATTATCATTCTGGTCACATACCTATACAATAACGTTACCCTAGAATGCAATGAAAGACCATATGTTGGTAAAGTTAGTTTTCAAATTAATTAAATTAAGTAATAAAATGAATCTAGTTACACTTTATGCAGTTTAAGGAGCAGTGTTACCTGACTAGATTGAGACAAATCTCAAATTTGAGAATGATTTTTCATTCATAGCCAAAAATACTTTATAAATCTTACAAAAGAAAAAACCTCCTCCTTGTTCCCCTGCCTGTCATATAGTCGACTAAGTGGGGTGAAGTGAGGGGACTAGGAATCCCCTCCATTCATTTTCCTCCCACAAAGAGTCAAGATTTTCCTCTGACTCAGCCACTCTATCCAGCTCTTGTAGCTATAGAGATAAAAGTTTGCATAAAACTCCTTATTGATTTTTCGTAATGAAAATCGAGTATCTATACCAGGGGTGTGCAACCTTTTTTTCCCAAAGGGCCACTAGTCACGACGCTGTTGATATAAAGAGCCACATAACATTACTATCTCATGCTATTTACTACGATCGAAGACATATTATGTGAGATTATACTAATAAAGATAGATAATTAGTTTGTTACTGATTTTATTTAAATTGGGATCACAAAAATAAGAATTGTCTGAAACAAAAGGATTTTCCTTACTGTAAATGAGCAAATGAAAGGCTACCGTACCTTATTATTATAATGTTTGAGAGATGCATCATATTCCTTAAGTTTCTTTGTAAACACTGACTTTCAGATATTTCTGCAAGAATGATATTTTTTCTTTGCGTGCTTCACCTGTCATATTTTCATATTCTTTGTGTTTTGTGATGTAGTGTCTTTTGATGTTATATTCTTTTAAAACAGAAATGGTTTCACGGCACACAAGGCACAATGCTTTCCCCCCTGATTGTATGCATAAATATTGTTCAGTCCATTTCTCTTGAAAACTCCGGTTTTCATCTGAAATCTTGCGTTTTTTACTCGTAGAAGCCATTATTAGTGCAATAAGATCTCTCCTGCTGAACAAAATATATAATAGGAAAACGTTAACTTTAAATTAAAGACTAACTCTAATTACGGTAAGTTGTTTATGTTGCAGTTTTGTGATTGGCTTTAGAAAACTTGCAAGCAAAACATTTTGAGAATTATATATTTCTGCTGAAAATGTGGTATTAATTATATTGCAATCTATTACATTTTTCTTAATTAAAGGCTTTAATTAAGAATAATGTAACAGATTGCAATATAATTAGTACCAAATTTCAGCAGAAATATATAATTCTCAAAATGTTTTGCTTGCAAGTTTTCTAAAGCCAATCACAAAACTGCAACATGAACAACTTAGTTAGAGTTAGACTTAGAATACCGGTAATCACAAATCAACCACAACAAATGAAGCACATTGATTTCACCACTTGAGTCTGAGATAAACTGAGAACTATATTAATACCTGTACGGCTGTACTGAAAAGCATAGCAGAGAGTGTAAAGTGTAAACATCCAACCTTAAAAATAATGATCGTTTCAGTGTTTACAATGATCTTAAAAGGGGTTACTGATAACGATGACCCCTCGTACCATCGGTTATTGAGGAAGGGTTGTTGATGAAAACACAAAAAAGAGAGAGAGAGAGAGAGAGAGAGAGAGAGAGAGAGAGAGAGAGAGAGAGAGAGAGAGAGAGAGAGAGAGAGAGAGAGAGAGAGAGAGAGAGAGAGAGAGAGAGAGAGAGAGAGAGATTGTTGGAATATTCAGTTCGAGGCGCTCTCTCTCTCTCTCTCTCTGAGGGCCGCACTATAGCTTATTTATTTTTAGGAGAAAGGGCCGCAATGAAAGCCTTTGAGGGCCGCAGGTTGCACCCCTGAATTCTATACACTGCTGGCAAATTAAATTATGGTAAAAGAAGCTAGATTAATATCTTGTTCGCAGCTAGTTTTTACACTTGATTGATAAAATGAATAGGACTCTACTTAAATATTAATATTTCAGAATTGAATATTCAACTCTATATTCCAAATGGAATAAACTACAAAACTGCTTTTTCAAGAGCCATGAGTTATAATGCATGTACAGTATTATTATTCATCACTTCAACCTATAATGATGAATTAAAGTATGACTTATTGGATTTAATCGATTGTTTGCCGTAATTAATTCCCATTTGAATAGGGGTGGATACAGACAGGTTGGAGCTGGGGAATTAAGACTGGATGCCCATTTAAATGCATAATGGAGGGCACGAACATGGGTTTGTCATTTCCTGAGTCAAAAGCATTTTCCCACATCCAAGAATTCTTTAAGTTTCAACTATCAATATAAGGCTGAGATAAAAATTTTTGGATTTGCAATTTTGCTGTTTTATTTTATTTTAGTTTTTTATAAGTGTGACACTGGGATAGGCAAAAACTGCCTTCTTCAATAAAGGCCCAGGCCCGAGAAAACACCAAGACAAAGGAAAATAAAGAGGTTAAGGACAAGGCAGCGATGAGGTAATGTTACACATAGGAAAACGACAGTCAGGAAAAATAGTCAAAGTACAGAGGACCTAGAGATAAGGAAGATTAGGGCCTGAGATGATGATAGATCTGCTTTTTAAAGGAAGATAGGTAATAAAAGTAGGAAAGACAAAAGGAGGAAGAGAGTTCCAGAGTCTGGAGGTAGATGGGAAGAAGCTGTTGCTGCACCGACCAATCCGCGAGCTACATATCTCCACAGTACCTGTGAGATGAGGCAGCCTGGCAAGTGTTACGCAGCCTCGGCAATGGGGGAGGGATGCAACTCTCCAACCCATCAGAGCAGCGGTGGAAGTAGTAGCGATAGAGAAGAAAAAGGGATGATACCTTAAGGAGAAGAGAGAGAAAATCCAGATTAGAAGTAAGAGAAGGATCATTAATGAACCTGACTGCCTTAGATTCAAACCTATCAAGGATATAAGTATAAGAAAAAGCACCCCAGATGTGTGAACAGTATTCCAAGCAGGGACGGATAAGACCTTTATAGATTTTAAGTAACTGTAAATAGGAAAAGAAATTACGAAAACAAAACAGAACTCCCAATTTTTTGGATAAAGATTTAGAAATCCCCATTTAAATGGGGAATTAAGGCTGGATGCCTTTCTTAATACCCTATCTCTGTCATTACACTTCTGTAGACTCTGAACGAGATGACGTATTGGCAGTAAGAACTCTTCTTTATGTATATGGATATGGTGAGTACATACTCCAATGCAGTACAGTACTCCCTCTATTGGTACACCAGTTAGGTTAGGTAACATGCGTTTGCTATGTCAGGTATCGTTAGCTATTATTCGCAGTACCCATACATATTAAGTGCAAAGTGTGTGATATGGAAACCTATGTAATATACAATACTAGGATAAAAGTCATCTCTGACACTTCCAATGAATGAAATGAAAATACAGAAAAATGAAAAATTATCTAAAATCCAAAAAACATCAATTTAAATATATAACTCGTTTCTTAACAGGGGGTAAACTATCTTAACTTATAATGTAATATTACTATAACTTTCATTAAATTATATTTCCTAATGGGGACATGAAAGTAAACATTTACCTCTTCTAGTTCTAAGTCTACACTCAGGAACCAGAAAGATGAAATACTGCATAAGAGTTTACTTTCACACTCCCAATGAGCTAATAAGTAGCGAAATATCTAATACAACTCATTTCCTAACTGGCGGTGAACTAACCTAAGTATCCTATCATTATACTATATCAGAATAGTTGAAAACATACCAAAATAACTAGAAATAGCAAAAGAAAACATTGAGGGTGTAAAAGTAAACATTTATCACTGATAAGAACATCTATTAAATTCCCATAAAATTGAGACAAGTGAATCAGTACACATTCTCATACTCTCCAAGACGTTACACTCATACTACCTAACCTGAGAACCCAATCTAACTGTACCTATCTAAAGTGTTTATTTTCATGCCAATATGATTACAAATAAGCAAAAGTTTGAAGATTAAGATTCGTTTTATGCACCCCTTCCATAGCCTACACGAGAAATCAGTGCTAACATCACTTCCTGAAATGTGCAGCACTGCTGTATAACACAAAAATCCAGGTTAAGTTAGGTCTGTTTAGTTAAAGTTATTTAAGTAAGAAAAACAAATATCACATTTATTCAAAACACATCGAATCTTATATGAATAATTCAGTTTGGACTGAAAACTGAAGGAATGCATAAAACGAATCTTAACCACTTTGAAATTATCACGAATCAGAGAATTTATATGCATACAGCACTTTTACACTGTGACAAGTCATGTCTTATTATGGAGGTCAGGGATAGTACAAAGAGCTGAATTAAATACGATTTTAAACATTTAAGATAATAATTACTGTATGTACCACATATAGTGCCAGAACTAAAAGAGCTACCTTATGTAGAAAGACTCAAGACGCTTGGTTTCACAACACCTGAAAATCGAAGAATTGGAGGCGACCTAATTGAAGTATTTAAGACGATTTGTGGACATACTGACATTGACTCTTCTCTGGAAGGTCCAGGTACTACTAAAAGAGGACACCAATTCAAATTAGCTGATCCACATGTCCGGACAAACAAAAGGAAAAACTACTTCAGTGTCCGTAGCATCAAACATTGGAACAATCTACGAGCAGATGTTGTAAACGTGTAAATGCCTTTTTAAATCAAACTACAACAAGTTTCAGACAAAATATGAGCCGGAGCGCACATGAGTTTAAACTCCCTAGTCCCGTGTATCTCTATTCGGTATGGTACATGTTTACTTTCACACTCCAAACGATTAAAATGAAAACAGAAATTAGTGAATAATATAACAACAAATTGCCTTCATTTATGAATTTTTCTTAATTGGGGTTCACTAACTTAACCTAATTAAACCTAAACTCATAAAATGAATAATTATATTTTTTTAACTTGGGTGTGAAAATACACAGTTACCAACAATAAACTTACTTCAATTCATGAATAATGTATAAAGCTGAAATGGCAGACGGTACATGAGATGTTAGGCTTTGAAATAAAGTAATGAAATATTAAGAAGGGGAGGAGAGCAAACAGGCTTTTATTTATTTGGGATCGTTTAGTTTGTCATTAAAATGATTGAACCACTTCAATATAATTTAATTTTATGATATATTTTTGGCAGTAATATTATTCTTTTTATAATTTTATAAATAATATATTATTTTAAGTGTTACGTATATTATGGTAGCTGTTGCTAAGTTATTTTGCTGCAATATATACTAGTGAACGACTCCATTAAAATTATTTGTAAGTCCAGCAATCAATATTGAATTGCCAAGCCAAATAACAAATAAATAAATAAATTAATAAATGAAAAGCAACGCATGCAAGACTGATAAATAAGCACATTAATAAAGCAAAACATTAATGAATGAATATTTTGTCTGTATTGTTAATATCGAATGAGCAAACATTTAAAAACCGAAAACTCGAGAAATTAAAAAGATAAATATGGTGTGATTACCTAATTGTGTTTACGGGAAAGAGCCCAAAGCTCGTATCTTCCCGTCTCCTCATCGGTTCCATTTTATACTTAGTGATACTTACCATACCTGTCCTTAAAACTATGGATTGAGATAGCATTAACTACCTCCTCGCTTAGCCAATTCCAATTATCAACTACTCTTACACTGAAAAAGTATTTCCTTACATCCTGCAAACAAGTTTTCTTACCAAGCTTCAAACTATGACCTCTAGTTCTAGAGCCAGCCATATCAAAATATCGATCTCTATCCACTCTATCATAACCATGAAGGAATTTAAAGACTGTGACCATATTCACCCTCAATCTTCTAGCTTCGAGTGCTGGTAAGTCTAATTCCCTCAGCCTCTCATAATAACTGAGATTGCGTATTTCTGGCACCAGTTTCGTGGCATGTCTTTGAACTTTTTCAAGCTTAGCTATGTGCTTTTTCAAGTGTGGGTTCCAAAAGGGGGCTGCATATTCGAGTTTTGGCCTCACATAGGTTACATAAATATTTCTGAACATTTCCATGTCCATGTGCCTGAAGGCTACCCTTACATTTGATAAGAATGCATATGCTGCCCTTACTATGCCATTTATATGTATTTCTGGAGACAAATCTGCTAGTAGGTTTACTCCTAGATCTCTCTCATTTTCTGTCTCTTGAAGTTGTGCTCCAGCCACCGAGTAGTCAAGCTTGGGCCTTCTTGCACTTGTACCCATTCTCATTACCTTACATTTTGAAATACTGAATTTCATTAGCCACTTTTCTGACCACTCATGCAGACTATTTAGATCTTCCTGAAGTTCTCTACCATTGTTCTCGTTTCCTACTTTCTTCACAATCTTTGCATCATCTGCAAACATATTCATGAATGAATTTACAGACTCTGGTAGGTCATTTACATATACAAGGAACAAAAGTGGCCCTAAAACTGAACCCTGTGGAATTCCACTACTAACTCTTCTCCTCATTCAGACACTGAGTGTCTTACTCTAACCCTCTGTTCCCCTACTTCTAGGTAGGTTTTTATCCATTTCAAGACATTTCCACCTATTCTAGCCATTGCTTGCAGCTTCCTAATAAGTCTCCCATGTGGAACAGTGTCAAACGCTTTCTGGAAGTCTAGGAATATGCAATCTGCCCAGCCTTCTCTTTCCTGTAAGATTCGGCTTACCTCATCATAAAATTCTAATAAATTTGTTACTGTTGATCTACCATCTCTGAAGCCATGTTGCCTCATTGACAAAAAGTTGAAGGATTCCAATTGAAGAGAGATATGTTTCCCTAGGAGTTTCTCCATAACATTGCAAACTATGCTGGTCAAGGAAACTGGTCTATAGTTCAGAGTCGTATCCCTCCTTCCCTTTTTGAAGATAGGTATCACGTTTGCTTGTTTCCAGCATCTTGGAATCTCCCCTGACTACAGTGACTTTTTAAATATGATACTTAGTGTCACTGATACTGAGTTTGCGCATTTTTAAGTACATGAGGGGATATGTCATCAGGACCTGTAGCTTTATAAACATCCAACTCCATCAGCGCTTTGCATACCTCTGTGGCTGTAAGGTTGATGTTCTGTAATACCGGCCCTTGAGTTTCTATCACTGCAATTTGAGGGGGTGGGGTATTTTCTACTGTAAATACTGACTGAAACTCCTTGTTCAATTCTTTGCAGATCTCTTCATCCGTCTTAGTGATGCTTCCATCCTCTCTCTTAAGCCTTAAAACCTGTTCTTTTACCTTCAGTTTTCCTCTGATAAAGCTGTGGAAAAGCTTGGGATTTTCTTTAGCCTTCCTGGTGATGTCCCTCTCATAGTCTCACTCTGCCTATCTTCTTTTACTTAGGTAGTCATTTCTTGCTCTTTTGTAGGTTTGCCAGGCATTTGTTTTTTCTCCTCCTATACCTTTTCTAGCATTTGTCTCTCCACTCCTAAGCTCTTTTACACTCATTATCGAGCCATTTCTCTCTGTCATAAATTACACCTACTTTGGTGACAGGTATGCAGCAATCTACTATCTTCCCATATTTCTCACAAAAGATGTCGTACATTTCTTGTACAGATTTGTTGTAAAATAAGGTTCTCCAGTCAATAACTGCAAAAAGCTCATTCATTTTGATGTATTCTCCTTTTGGATAGTTCCTCCTCATGTCCTCAGTGCCTCTACTCTCAGGCAGAATATCTTCAATGATATAATTCACCAACAACACACAGTGGTCACTTTTTTCAATTGGTGGTTCATACTCAATTTTTTCAATATCCAACACATTATCTGTGAATACTAGATCAAGTAGTGATGGCTCATCCCCACCCCTGGCCCTCGTTGGTTCCATTACATGTTGGTGTAGGAAATTCCCTTGTATGCAATCTAGAAATCTTGCCCCGAATGAGTCCTCACCACTGTGTGGGTCAAGATTTATCCAATCTATCTCATTATGATTAAAATCTCCCATAATCAAAATCCTACATTTTCTCTCCCGTGCCATGTTAACAACAGAGTTTATGACTTCAATAGTACCTATATGACTTTCCTCATAAACTTCTAGCCTATTCTGGTTCCTTGGTGGGTTATATGATGTTCACACTCGTGAACATACACGCTTCTGCAATCCATCCCATGTGAACCTCAGTTAACATCACGTTAAGATTACAGAATATTTATTGATAAAATGTAAACAAATCTGCATGGGTACCCATTAAACTTACCAGCTTAGATGTAATATCCCTGCATTACTGATGATAGCATTGATAGTAATTACTTATGTCAGAATATTATTCTAATTGCTTTCATCAATTCTCTTTATCTCCTCAGAAAACTAGTTGCAGATCGTCAGTCATCCCCTTGGTCTTTAGTGTTAACTTTAGCATACATGTTTGCCACAACTGTAGCTCCTACTGGAACCTTTCATACACTGAAGTTATCTCTGCTCCTTTCTTTAGCATCTTGTAGCCCGACAAGGTCAGTTATAAGTGCTAGTATCTGTTGCTTGTTTCTATATATTTATATGACTTGATTGGTATCACATAAAGCAAGTCAGAATTAAGTGACATTCTCCGTATGAATACTGATTTATCATTTTTATGTTTTATTATCTCTTTTTCTATAATACAAGGCTGGGTTGGCAGTATTGGCTGCAGGAAGCAACACAGCCTTGTTGTTGAGGCTCCTGTGGTATGGAGCTCGTTTTGCTCCTCACAATGTCATTCACTCTTCCCTGAATGATCTCACAGCTTCCTACACAAGGGACTCGGATGGACAAATCTGGGTTCAGGCAGGATACTTATTGCTTGCTCATGGAGGCGTGTGTGTTCTGGGAGATTTCTCAAAGTTCAAGAAAGAAGCCAGGCATTCTGTTTGTAATGGTAACTACCACGTAATTAGAGTACATTGAATATATATATATATATATATATATATATATATATATATATATATATATATATATATATATATATAATATATATATATATATATATATATATATATATATATATATATATATATATATATATATATATATATATATATATATATATATATATATATTATATATATATATATATAATATATATATATATATATATATATATATATATATATATATATATATATATATATATATATATATATATATATATATATTTGAATTTTGACAAAAATATTGTTCCCAGAATACATTTTCAATTTGATTAGTACATATAAATTCCTTCATATTTGAAAAGTAGCTTTCTGTAAAAAGACGATTTTGATTAAATAGATAGCTCTTCATCACAACAAAAGTACTTCATATTTGCAGATAATTAGAATTATCTGTTTAGAAGGTAAAACATATGTCATTGTAATGAACTTTCAGCATTAGAGAGTGGCATAGTTCAAGTGGATGCCAATGCAAGACTTCGTATACACGCAGCCACTCTCAAGTATTCCCTAAGGTCATCTGCATGGGCTTGCTATGACCCAGCTACTGCCAAAGGTCGCTCAACTATAGAGACTAATGAAACCTTACTCAATGTTCCTTTAGGAGACCTAACCAAATCTATAACAGAGTTAGTACCACTTTACTCAAGTAATTGTCATTCTCAATTTGACTTCCACATGTTTATGAAAATTCCATCCACACATTTACGATAAATATGTAAATATCAATATTGCAAGGTATAGGTTTTTTGTCCATTTTTTTGCATCCAGTGTGTTTGGACATGTGGTATACACTGAAACGCCAGGAGGTGAATGTGAGTCCTAAGCCGAAGATGTCATAACCCTACACACGCTGCTAGAAGCCACTAAGGAACCTCCAGTTCCTCTGCTTTCACAAGAAGATTTGAAGCAGGTATATAGCACATCTGGTAAATTAGTTACCATGTTGCTCAATATTGTGAGCAGTTAAATAAAGAAGAAGGTTGTAAAATGTGCAAGTAGCAGCATTACATTTCATTTGATAAAGTTGTGCTGTGCCTTGACCAATGTCTAAGGACAATCAGCAGTACATTTCTTTTGATATAATTATGCTCTGCCTTGACCAAAATGTCTGCCTTAGGACTATTTATATAAAATCAATGATAAATATTCTGCCATTGCTTTACATAATCAGTAATTACTTGCAAGGATCATCAAATATTATCATGGCCTTGTGTTTA
>JAXCGZ010020884.1:27500-37500 GCA_037179515.1 Halocaridina rubra | reverse complement strand
CAGACTTCGCGGAGATATTGCGTGCTCTGGGCTTCAAGCGCCTGATTTCTGTTGAGAATTTTCGTTCGCCAAATTTCCCTCTTGTGGCCGAGATCCTGGAATGGTTGGTGAAGAGATTCGACCCTAATGCCGACCTACCAACAGACACAGACACCGAGCAAGACAGGGTCATCTTCATCCGATCAGTGGCACAGTTTATGGTGAGTGACGAAGATAATGAAATAGTTACTAATTAGAATTGTGAGGGGGTGTCTGTTGTTGTAGTTATTGTAGTTGCTGTTTTCATAATTATTATTATTATTATTATTATTATTATTATTATTATTATTATTATTATTATTATTATTATTATCATTATAGTTGTTTTTCATTACATTCATCATCATCTTTATATATATATATATATATATATATATATATATATATATATATATATATATATATATATATATATATATATATATATATATTATATATATATATATCCAATGTTCTTTCTTCCTAATTGTATGTGTCTTTTCTTAGGCCTCGAAAGCCAGCGTTCGTCTAAACACCAAAAAGTTGTACCAGAGCGATGGTTACGCGGTACAAGAAATCCTAAAAGCACTCACCCTCCTCTATGCAGCCATTCAGAATAATAATAATGAGTCAAACCTCGAGGACCATCCTGAAACCACGCTGAATTTTGATGTTTCTAACAAGGTTAGTGCTTGTGGCCACCGATGCCGGGTGGTAGAACACACGCGACTTTGCTTCGTCATGTCTTCGGTTGGAGACTCGCCACGGTCTGAGATTAGTAAGGGCTTTCACTTGGGGGTAATAGTAACACTGCAATAACCAAAGTCCTCCGAAAGAAGGCACCGTCCTAGCCCTTACTAGAAAGGGGAGTTCGTGACGTAAATACTTGATCTTCATCCAGTAATATGAGTTTAGATTGTCAAGTGTATTTTTTTTTTTTTTTTTTTTTTTTTTTTTTTACATAAATGTCCATTTTTTAGTTAGTTTGTCCTTTTTTATGCTCAAATTTGGCAACTTTGGTTCAAAATACTGTTAGTATCAGGGTTGCCAGACGTGTGGCAATTCCTATGAAAAGTTTAAGGTTTTATTGATTCTTTGAATTTAATTTACCAGATATCCGAACTCAAGCACATTCGATCCCTGGCTTCAGAAATTACCTCTCGAGGAGCGACCTTATATGACCTCTTACGCCGAGAAGTTGACCTTAGGGTAAAGTATGGCGTTTCAGATTAACTGTCATGAACGTGTACCTGTGCATGAATTATTTTTGTTTTATTTTTAAAGTCTCAGGAACTCTGTATTCTCACAGTTGTTGTGTAGGAAGAAAGGAAATTTAGAGGAGAGGAAATACTTTAGATCCTATTTCCCTAACCTCTATAGTCAGCTCCTACGACATCTAGCAATCAACTGAAGAAATGAAAAATATTTATTATACTCTTTATTTTTAAAAACTTATACCCTATAACTTTAACAGTATATTTTGACCTTAAAAAATAATACAGTTTGTCTGAGGATAATCTGAATTTATGCTGAACAGTAAGGGTCCATTTTTTTTATTTTTATTACTTCACTTGAATCAATAATTATTTCTATCATAATCAGATCACTGTGGTGATCTGACGCTGTTCAGGTAAGCTGGTCAAGTCCCAAAACATTTCCAGTATTGGTTCATCTTTTATTTTTTTTCCTTAGGACGAGATACCTTTCCAATGTTTTTGTTCTTTTCCAATCCATGTTTATCTTTTCTTCAATAGTTTATAGTCATTTCGAGTACTCATTTTAATACATGCTGTTAAAAAAATTCCAGTATATTTGTCAAATCCCAGACTCAACTATTCTTCCATAGAAAAAACATCTCTATAAGTCTCGCCCTATTCCTTGCTTACCTATGCTTCTGGAGGTCAAAGACAACTTAAATATTATTTTTTTTAATTCTGCTTAATAACAACCTTTCAAGCTCTTTGCCCTATCCCTGACTTATCATTTTTACTGAATGACAAAGACAGTACTGGTACTCAGTGATATTTTTATTGCTCTGGACTCACCATTTGCTTTCAAGAGCAAAGAGTAGTTTCAATAGTTTTCCTCTTTAGAGACACTTCTTTTCTTCTGAAGCAAAAGACAAATCACAATAATTATCTCAAGTCTGCAGGATAAGGATATTTTCAGTACTCTGGTCTTTTTGAATCACCTTTACTTCAGGACAGTGTCATTTAAAGGACTTGTTTTTATTATTGTATGGCAAAGATATGTCCTGTTCACTTTTCCAACTCCATAGTTTATTTTCTTCTACGAGACAGTGACAGTCCCAGTACATATTTTTATTCCTGTATGACTAAGATATTTCCTGTTCAATATTCTTATACCTAGTTTATTTTCCATCGACAGGACAAAGACAGTCCAAGTAATCATCTTTCTTTCTATATGGCAAAGACATTTCCCGTCCTATTTTTTTTTGGTTCTATCTCATCTTTTTTGCATAAAGATGTAACAGACACCTTTTATGTCTTTATTACCAAGATATTTCCATTGCTTTCTCCTATGTCTGTTTCATCTTTTCTTCTGCAAGACAAAAAAAAAAGTTCCACTATGTAGCATTCCTTCTGCACATTTGAAAAAAAAAATGTGCAGAAGTAATGCTACATATTGGAACTTCTTCTGTCTTAAATGACATTTTCTATAGTTTTTTCTATCCCTGGTATATATTTTCTCCACAAAACCAAGACATATTCAGGAAGAAATATCTGCAAGAACTGTCTGATTCTGACCTCGTATGTGTGTGTGTGTTTTTTTTAGGACATAAGGACCCACGTCATAAGTCGTCAGTTAGAACTTACAGACGTGGAAAGTGGCATGCAGGCTGCCATTCGGGCCTGTGAAGATGAGGTTAAAAAGACCCAGAGTGCCATTGAGAATGTTGGCTCTGACGAAGCTAATCTAGAAGCCAAAATCGAGAAGAAGAAGACGGGCTTGGAAAGAGGACAAAAGCGATTGGTAACGTTGAAGAAAGTGAGGTGAGAGGAAATTATTATTATTATTATTATTATTATTATTATTATTATTATTATTATTATTATTATTATTATTATTATTATTATTATTATTATTATTATTATTATTATTATTCCCCTAGAATTGATTGCTATTTAAGATCTTAAATGGGAAAGTTAGTAATGTCATATATATATAAATATATATATATATATATATATATATATATATATATATATATATATATATATATATATATATATATATATATATATATATATATATATATATATATATATATATATATATATATATATATATATTATATATATATATATATATATATATATATATATGAATCATATTTTATCCCCACTGGGACTCGAACCTAGGACACATAATTACTGTGCCAAGGCAAAGAAGGTTAAAAGGAAAACAAACCTTACAGCTTTATCTGCTATATTGGGAATGAATGCATTCTAACTGAATGCCACTCTGTTCCTATTACAGTATCCCCCAACCTATATCGTGGCTTCGTTTTCGCATTTAATTCAAATCTCAGTCTCTATATGATTCATGTTTTCACATATGGTAATGTGCTTATTTGAATATATATATATATATATATATATATATATATATATATATATATATATATATATATATATATATATATATATATATATATATATATATATATATATATATATATATATATATATATATATATATATATATATATATATATATATATATATATATATATATATATATATATATATATATATATATATATATATATATATATATATATATATATATATATATATATATATATATATTTATATATCTATATATATATATATCTATCTATATATCTATATCTATATCTATATATATATATATATATATATATATATATATATATATATATATATATATATATATATATATATATATATATATATATATATATATATATATATATATATATATATGTATATATATATACTGTATGTATATATATATATATATATATATATATATATATATATATATATATATATATATATATATATATATATATATATATATATATGTTGTTTATTTTCCAGACCTGCTTTCATGGACGAATACGAAAAACTGGAGCACGATTTGAAGAGACAGTACGAAATGTTCGTGAGGAAATTCGTAAGTTTGTCGTATCTAGAGAACCTCTTGGACGATCACGAGAAGTCAGAACAAGACAAGATGGTGGAAAGGGAGGTGAGAAATCATTCATTTGTTATTATTGTTATCATTATTATTATCATTATTATTATCATTATTATTATTATTATTATTATTATTATTATTATTATTATTATTATTATTATTATTATTATTATTATTATTATTATTATTATTATTATTATTATTATTATTATTATTATTATTATTATTATTAATGTAAAAGAAAAAAATTGTAAAGCTATAAAATATTGTTGCAAAAATCAAACCCAAGACTTTCTTATCAAATGTAAGGGTAGCCTTCAGGCACATGGACAAGGAAATGCTCAGAAATATTTATGTAACCTATGTGAGGCCAAAACTCGAATATGCAGCCCCCTTTTGGAATCCGCACTTGAAAAAGCACATAGCTAAGCTTGAAAAAGTTCAAAGACATGCCACGAAACTGGTGCCAGAAATACGCAATCTCAGTTATGATGAGAGGCTGAGGGAATTAGACTTACCATCACTCGAAGCTAGAAGAGGGAGGGGGGATATGATGACAGTCTTTAAATTCCTTCATGGTTATGATAGAGTGGATAGGGATCGATATTTTGATATGGCTGGCTCTAGAACTAGAGGTCATAGTTTGAAGCTTGGTAAGAAAACTTCTTTGCAGGATGTAAGGAAATACTTTTTCAGTGTAAGAGTAGTTGATAATTGGAATTGGCTAAGCGAGGAGGTAGTTAATGCTATCTCAATCCATAGTTTTATGGAGAGGTATGATAAGTATCACTAAGTATAAAATGGAACCGATGAGGAGACGGGAAGATACGAGCTTTGGGCTCTTTCCCGTAAACACAATTAGGTATTCACAATTAGGTAATCACATACACACACAAAGACATGCCACGAAACTGGTGCCAGAAATACGCAATCTCATTTATGATGAGAGGCTGAGGGAATTAGACTTACCATCACTCGAAGCTAGAAGATTGAGGGGGGATATGATGACAGTCTTTAAATTCCTTCATGTTTATGATAGAGTGGATAGGGATCGATATTTTGATATGGCTGGCTCTAGAACTAGAGGTCATAGTTTGAAGCTTGATAAGAAAACTTCTTTGCAGGATGTAAGGAAATACTTTTTCAGTGTAAGAGTAGTTGATAATTGGAATTGGCTAAGCGAGGAGGTAGTTAATGCTATCTCAATCCATAGTTTTAAGGAGAGGTATGATAAGTATCACTAAGTATAAAATGGAACCGATGAGGAGACGGGAAGATACGAGCTTTGGGATCTTTCCCGTAAACACAATTAGGTAATCACATACACACACAAAGACATGCCACGAAACTGGTGCCAGAAATACGCAATCTCAGTTATGATGAGAGGCTGAGGCAATTAGACTTACCATCACTCGAAGCTAGAAGATTGAGGGGGGATATGATGACAGTCTTTAAATTCCTTCATGTTTATGATAGAGTGGATAGGGATCGATATTTTGATATGGCTGGCTCTAGAACTAGAGGTCATAGTTTGAAGCTTGATAAGAAAACTTCTTTGCAGGATGTAAGGAAATACTTTTTCAGTGTAAGAGTAGTTGATAATTGGAATTGGCTAAGCGAGGAGGTAGTTAATGCTATCTCAATCCATAGTTTTAAGGAGAGGTATGATAAGTATCACTAAGTATAAAATGGAACCGATGAGGAGACGGGAAGATACGAACTTTAGGCTCTTTCCCGTAAACACAATTAGGTAATCACACACACACACACACACACACACACACACACACACACACACACACACACACACACACACACAGAGTAATCGAAAAAATGAAAGACGTTGTGATGGAAAGGGCAAATCCAATGATTAAACAAGGCCTTGATAAAGAGAAGACAGTGGTAATCTCAGGCATAAGCGAATCCCAGGAGCCAACATGGCAGGGGAGACTTGAAGAAAAAAATCTAGGGTTGTAGACCTGATAAGAAAGCTTGGAGTTGTTTGTGGTCCTGAGGTTATTGTAAACATACATCAACTAGGCAAATATTCGAGGGAAGGAAAGCCGAGACCAACAAAAGTAACCTTTGAGAGAGGGGAAACATGTAGGGAAATATTGTTGAGAAAAAAAAGCCTAAAAGACCTTCAAGAATTCAAGAAAGTGTTCATTAGATGATACAGAACACAGGAAGAGACGGGAAAGATCAAAAACTTGTTGGAAGAGGCAAGAAGGTTAAATGAGGAAAGGAATGAAGAAGAGAAGAAAAATTTTCATTTCAGAGTTCTTCCAAACAAAGGGGAGATAAAGAGGATAATGACAGAAGATCAGGGGATGGGGCCTCATTAGGATTGTTATACACAAATGCTGAGGGATTAGCTGGTAAGGCAGTAGAATTAAAAGATAGGATTCACAACAGTAAGGCAGATATAGTAGCAATTACAAAGACTAAGTTGAGTGAGGACATAAACAGTGTCACAGTTTTTCCTAAGGGGCTTCAGAATATTAAGGGTTGAAAGATCTGAGAGGACTGGTGGAGGGATAGCA
The DNA here is from genome assembly GCA_037179515.1 of Halocaridina rubra. Taxonomy (NCBI): domain Eukaryota; kingdom Metazoa; phylum Arthropoda; class Malacostraca; order Decapoda; family Atyidae; genus Halocaridina; species Halocaridina rubra. Next base: position 30,733 of record JAXCGZ010020884.1, on the reverse strand, counting down.
CTGCTCATAAGTGAAAGGATTCAAGTTGAAGAAATAAACTTGGCTATAGAAAGTGAGTTCAAGGAATTTCTTGTTGCTCGCATAAATACTGGGTCAGAGAGCATTATAATAACTGTTGTATATAACCTACCAAGGAACCAGAATAGGCTAGAAGTTTATGAGGAAAGTCATATAGGTACTATTGAAGTCATAAACTCAGTTGTTAACATGGCACGAGAGATAAAATGTAGGATTTTGATTATGGGAGATTTTAATCATAAAGAGATAGATTGGATAAATCTTGACCCACACAGTGTTGAGGACTCTTTCGGGGCAAGATTTCTAGATTGCGTACAAGGGAATTTCCTACACCAACATGTAATAGAACCAACGCGGGCCAGGGGTGGAGATGAGCCATAACTACTTGATCTAGTATTCACAGATAATGTGTTGGATATTGAAATGATTGAGTATGAACCACCAATTGGAAAGAGTGACCACTGTGTGTTGTTGATGGAGTATATCATTGAAGATATTCTGCCTGAGAGTAGAGGCACTGAGGACATGAGGAGGAACTATCCAAAAGGAGATTACATCAAAATGAATGAGCTTTTTGCAGTTATTGACTGCAGAACCTTATTTTACAACAAATCTGTACAAGAAATGTATGACATCTTTTGTGAGAAATATGGGAAGATAGTTGATTGCTGCATACCTGTCACCAAAGTAGGTGTAATTCATGCCAGAGAGAAATGGTTCAATCTGGAGCAAATTATCAAACATCCTACTCGCATTCCTGATCGTCACGAACATGCTGCAAACACTCTTGACCTATTTTTTACTTCTAACCCTTCAAACTACTCTTATTCTGTGCTTTCCCCTCTTGGTAAATCTGACCACTCCATGATCTCTGTCTCTTCCATTTTTGCTCCCCCACCACCAATCCCTCCTACACAATGCCGCCTTTGGCACTTTGAGCGAACCCAATATGAAAATTTGAGTAACTTTCTCTTTGACTTCCCATGGGATGACTACTGCTTTCGGTCCCGCAACCATGATCGGGTAGCTGTAAAAGTTGCCGAGATCGTGACCGCGGGAATGGAGGCGTACATCCCCTCTTCTACAAAAACTTTCTCTCCCCCTAAACCTTGGTTTGACCGTGCCTGCTCCATGGCTATCCAGGCTAGGAATCAGGCTCACCGATCTTACCAAGCCTCTCCTTCCGATTTAACTTGCTCTGCTTTTATTATAGCTAGGAATCGCTGTACAGCTCAGATTCGAAGGTCTAAGGCTTTGTTTATAAGAAGGAAAGTTGATGACCTTAACTCCTCTCCCAATGACAAATGCTTCTGGTCCTTAGCCAAAAGCCTCTCCAAAAATTTCTGTAACTCAAGCTTTCCCCCTCTCATTCGTTCTGATGGTTCTATAGCTTGCTCTCCCACTGACAAAGCCACTCTCATTGGCTCTCATTTTTCTGCCAGCTCTTCTATCAACGATTCCAGCGCACCTGTTCCTCAGTCTTTTCCCCTCTCAAACCCTATGCTCTCCCTTATCCTTTCTTCACGCAAAGTTCATAAGGTTCTTCGCTCGCTAAAGACGAGCAAGGCATCTGGTCCCGATGGCATCCTTGCAAGGATCCTTAAGGAGTTTGCAGATGAACTGGCTCCCGTGCTTTGCCGTCCTTTTTGCCTCATTCTGTCAACCAGTATCTATCCTTCATCACTGAAGCATGCTTTAGTTCAACCTGTTCCTAAGAAGGGTTACCGCTCTATTCCTTCTAACTACCAACCTATTGCTCTAACCTCCTCTGTTGCTAAAGTTTTCGAAACTTTACTCAATGTTCACTTCTTGAAATGCCTTGAATCTAACTCACTTATCTCCGATCACCAGTACGGCTTCCGCAAGGCAAGATCCACTGGTGATCTCCTGTCCTATCTTACTCATGTATGGTCATCTTCTCTGAGGAACTATGGGGAATCCTTTGTCGTCGCCCTTGATATCTCTAAGGCTTTTGACAGAGTCTGGCACAAGGGTTTGTTGGCCAAACTCCCTGCCTATGGCTTTACCCCTTCTTTCTGTTCTCTGATTTCCTGCTTTCTTACTGATCGTTCTATATCTGTAGTTGTTGATGGCGCGACATCTAGCCCTTTCTCTGTTACCAGTGGTGCTCCAGAGGGCTCTGTTCTTTCACCTACTCTCTTCCTTCTCTTCATCAATGATCTTCTATAATCCCCATCTTCCTCTTTTCTTCACGCCTTTCCTGATGATTCTACCCTTCACTTTTCCTCTGCCTTTTCTTCACAACCTTCATCTGTTACTCGTAATCAATCTTGTATCACTCTTTCTTCTACTCTTAACTCCGATTTGCAGAGAGTATCTGAATGGGGCACTCAAAATTTAGTTAAATTCAATGCCTCCAAGACACAGTTTCTGGCTATCTCTTTATCTTCTTCTCCTCCTGATAACCTATTGTCTTCAAAACTAATGAAATTTACCCTCTGAACTCTATCAATATATAAGGAATCCATATAGCCTCTAACTTGTCATGGAGGAATCACATAATCCAAATTTCTAAATCTTCATCGAAAAAATTGGGGGTTTTGTTTTGTTTTCGTCATTACTTTTTCTCATTGCAGTTACTTAAAATTTACAAAGGTCTTATCCGCCCCTGCTTAGAATACTGCTCACACATCTGGGGTGCTTCTTCCTTTACTTATCTTCTTGATAGGGTTGAATCTAAGGCAGTCAGACTCATCAATGATCCTTCTCTTACTTCTAACCTGGATTCTTTCTCTCTTCGCCGTAAGGTATCTTCTCTTCCGCTTTTCTATCGCTACTACTTCCATCGCTGCTCTGATGAGTTGGCGAGTTGCATCCCTCCTCCACTGTCGAGGCCGCGTAACACTTGCCATGCAGCCTCATCTCACAGGTACTGTGTGGAGATTTGTAGCTCGTGGATTGTTCGGTGCAGCGACTGCTTCTTCTCATCTACCTCCAGACTCTGGAACTCTCTTCCTCCTTCAGTCTTTCCTAATTCTTATAACCTTTCATCCTTCAAAAAGCAGATCTATCGTCATCTCAGGGCCTAGTTCTCCATATCTCTGAGTCCCCTGTACTTTGACTGTTTTGTTTCTGTCTGTCTTTTCCTTTGTGTGACATTACCTCATCTCTGCCTTGCCCTTAACCTTTTTCTTTTCCTTTGTCTTGGTATTTTCTCTTGCCCGGGACTTTATTAATGAGGGCAGTTTCTGCCT
>JAXCGZ010020884.1:10000-22500 GCA_037179515.1 Halocaridina rubra | reverse complement strand
GTTTTTCAAATTCTGTTTCCATCATTTTTTTTTTTACTTACTCAATGAAAATTTTTATTCATAATTTATCCTTTTCATGAAAAATATTTAATTTTATTTCTTTATTTTTCTTTATTTATTTTTGTTTTAAATATATCTTCATTTATTTTTTCCTCTCGTATTTTCCCCCCTAAAGGCTGCCACCCGGAAACTCTTAGAAAAACTTCGCTCGGAGGAATCTGGCCTCCACGACGACGATTCAGACGACGATGACGATGACGACGACGACTCAGACGACGAGGACGAGGACGACGACGACGAGCTCCTGAAGGACATGGTCCAGGAGAAGCCGCTATTGGAATCCTCTGTGAAGAAGGTTGATAAAGGTAAAGGTGGGTAGCGGCCCATGGTCTGTATATGGTAACTGTACATCAAATTATTGTATTATTATTATTATTATTATTATTATTATTATTATTATTATTATTATTATTATTATTATTATTAATATTATTATTATTATTAATATTATTATTATTATTATTATTATTATTATTATTATTATTATTATTATTATTATTATTATATCAAGCTGCTTATTTATGTATGTCAAAGCTTTTCCTCATCTGCTTCTCCTTCCTCATTCTTATCTTTATTCTTTTATATCTTCATAGTCTTCTTGTATGGCCAAGACGGATCGGATCAGATAATTGCAAAAAAAAAAAAATGATTCTATTTCACTTTGTTTACATATCTCAATGTTTTCACTCTCGTTCTTCCATTCTCTCATAGGAGGCCGCAGAATGTTCGGCAACATGGCCGGTGATCTCGATACAGAATCGTTGGATTCCGATACCGACCTGAACCTCGAAGGAGAGGGTGATTCCGAGCTCGAGGGCTCCGAGGCGGAGTTCGGAGGTCATCATGGGGGATCCGTAGGAGGTGCTGGAGGAGGAGGAATCATGGGAATGGCCAACGGAGGAGCTAAGATCAAAGGACCAAGGATGAGACCGCCTGCGGGACCTCCGCCTGACAATGATGATGATTTCTAAGGCTAGAAAGTATTAGCATATTGAAGTAAAACGCTTAAGCCCGTTGTAGATATGGACAATGGTGTGCAAGTATCCTGATTATTTCTGTGTGAAGTGATTGATTCTGATGGTTATATCCTTCGGGTAGGAGAAATGTTTGAGATTGTTTTTTTTTCTGATACATTTTTGTATGAAATGAATGAGCAAAGCCACATGTCAGTGGCTAAATCAATTGCGGGAGTAAACTTCATAATTACTTTAGTCTTGAGACCCTGAACTACTCTAACTAATCTAATCATATCTAATCAAACTTGATATTGGAGGTTATTTGGAGTCTCAGCCTCACAAATTCAAAATATATGATATAGGGGACGTATAAAAATATTCCAAGATCAAAACTATCTGTGGTTAAAGGAAAAAATTATTAAGGTAAAAATGTGATATAAAATTATATAACAATTTCTGTCAGTAAATTTTAATTCATGACTTAAATATAGTGGCAAGGACTACTTAAAGAACATAACTTTAATAGTAGAAGTCAGTATGTTTATAGATGATTATACTAAAAAGTTAAATAGCTTTCTGGCCTAGAAGGTAAATTAATAATTTCGAAAATAGGAGCAAGATGCAGTTAAAATAATATGATTATTAACATAAGGCAATATATTTATAAATACTCATTCAATTTAAATATAAAAACCATCTTAGGTAAGGATGACATATATTAATACATCACAGACTCTGCAGACCTATAAATATCTACATAATCTAATATTTAGTATCTTTTCACTGCAGATAATCTTGCTGACAGCAGCATCTCGTGCTATCTATAATTCAGTCACAAATATTAATATTGTTAAGGTATAATATGTTTATTTATCTAAGTACGGTAATAAAAGTAATGCCCACAATGCTTTTGGGAGCATTTAATTGGCTGAGAGTTGAGAGCAGTCTGTTATCCCGTCACAGCTCACCTATTCTATGATGGATGCGCATGCTATTCAATTCTTGCTTTTCTATATTATTATTATTGTATTATTTTTATTATAATTATTATTATTATTATTATTATTATTATTATTATTATTATTATTATTATTATTATTGATTATTATTATTATTATTATTATTATTATTATTATTATTTTTATTATTATTATTATTATTATTATTATTATTATTATTATTATTATTATTATTATTATTATTATTATTATTATTATTATTATTGTGGGTCGGAGTAGGTCAGTGGTAGAATGAGTGAATAGGGAAGTGGCAAATCTGACTCATGCGGATTCCATCCTACCACGGGGCATTAGGAAAGGCATCCAGCCTTAATCCTCCAGCTCCAACAAGTCTGTGTCCACCCCCTATTCGAATGGGGACTAATTGCGACACATTAAACGGTTGTTATTTATATTATAATACCTCGTGATGGGGAGAATGCATACCTCATTCCTATTTGCTGAATGCCGTAAGAGCCGTCTAAAAGAGATAGAGGGCCAAAGGGCTGGTAATGCCGTCCCTGCCACGTGGTAATAATGTGTAGAGTATGATGAAGCCTTGTTCCTTCCCTCTTTTTGTACAGTTGTGACCACCCTGAATAAACTATGCATCGTGCTAAAAGCAACAAAAACAGCAATTATAAGTTTTTTTTAATGTGTTTTATATTCTACTAATAGTTCCTGTTTGAATGGGGGTTGAAGAAACAGGCTGGAGCCGGGATATTAAAATCAGATGCTCTTCCCAACACTCCACGGTGGGATTGAACCCACTTTTGTCAGGTTTTTCACTTCCTAATTCATGTGCTCTGCCACTGTGCTACAGTGGCCTACAAGTGTAATAATAATAATAATAATAATAATAATAATAATAATAATAATAATAATAACAATAATAATAATAGCATGATTCTGCATTTTAATTTCTAATTAGAATGAACTTTCTATTACTTTTATTTAAACATTATTATTGTTTTCTCTCTTTGTATTGTGCATAAAATAACTTATTTGCCTTAAAAATCCTGTAGTCCTATTAAAAAATTTAAGCTTTTAAACAAAAACATTGTGTTGCACAAGAAGTAGGCGTTAATGTTGTACTTCCTTTGGTATCTATGATTCAGAATCAAAATCATAGATATAAAAATAATTACAAACCTGCTAACCCGGTCCCGCTAACTGTGTTAATATTATAACAGTTTTTTAGTCCCTCGTTTTAGGTTGTCATTTGGTTCCCCAAACCCCTGCGTTATTTCAAAACCGCGTATGTTCAAAACCCTTAAAAAAAGGGTTTCCGTTCTTTGCATATAGCCTATCCCCAACCTATCGTATACTTAAAATAATGTTAAAATTCCTATACTGTACTTGAATTTTACCCATTGCAATTAAAATTCTATTTAAAGTCGGTAGAGTAGTTGCTATAATGTATTTTTCTAGGTGAAAAGATTTTGATTTTTTCTTATATTTTCCGACTGTATGTTAAGACTTACATGAATTACTTTTTCCCAACCTCCTTTATGCTGTAAATTATGCCTACATTTGTTTTTTGTACTTAAACATTAATTAATACATTTAAACCATATGTTAATAAAGTACACTAATTTCTTCTTTCATGTAGTATTTATGGTAAATATTCTGACTGATTTTAAAAATCTTTGCCTGCTTATGTTCAAAACCACACAGATTAAAACTGTTGTCTGATTGGTGAGATCCGGTGTTTGGCCAAAAGACTGAATATATGTTCAATTAGAAATATAAATTTTTATTTAATCATATATAAATGTTGTTACAATTTAATAATAAAATAATAAAGATTCAGTTACACTCACTTATTATAACTGTAATTATTATTTCATTTGTAATAAGAGGTAAATGTCTATAGAGTATAATTCCTTTAAATGTTTAACAGGGAGATTGGTGTCTTAACCAGCTGGATATTGAGCCAGCCGGGAGATTCTTCATTGTATATCTATATCTGAATTTATGTAGGCATTCTTTACTTGGAGATTATTAACATAGCCAGCTGGGCATTCATTATTTGTGTTTTGATAATATTAACCAGTTGTGCATTCTAAATATGCAAGTTAATATCTAATCCAACTGTGTATTTCTTTGCATATTGTTATGTGAGCCAGCTGGGCATTTTTTTAATCAGTATATGAGCCAGATGGTGTTCGTTATTTGTAGATTGATATGTGGGCCAGTTGGGAATTTTTTTTTCGTATATTGATATCTTAGCCAGCTGGACCTTACTTATAGGTCTAAGTTTGAACCAGATGGACACTGTATTTGTAGATTGATTTCTGAGTCACCTGGGCATTCCTTATTTGTAAGTCAATACCCTAGCCAACTGGGCATTTTTGTTGAAACATATATATATATATATATATATATATATATATATATATATATATATATATATATATATATATATATATATATATATATATATATAAGTAATATTTGATAATTTATTATAGGTCTAATAAATCTAAAATAATTTATTTTCCAATTACTGTCAATTTCAGCATATGCTCATAAGAAAAAATGAAAGTTAATGAATAAATAGTTAAACAAATGAATAAAGTATGTGAAAACTAAATTAATAAGTATATAAATAAATATTTCTTTACTTGTAAAGTACTTTGAGAATGATGAGTTAAGCATAATGCGATATTTTTCAAAGAGTTTATTTGTGAGAATTATTACTTAAATATTCATAACTAGAATTTACTTTAACAGCGTTTATATATTTACTACATAAATTAAAGTCTTCTTTTCCTGCAGAGTAATACCCCTTTCTTGTGGTGTCGCTGATATTCAATGGTGTCTTGATCACCTCCTGCAATATCCTCCATCCCAGATTTCTTCTGTTCCACACACACACACACACACACACACACACACACACACACACACACACACACACACACACACACACACACACAAAGCTAGACGATTGAGGGGGGATATGGTGACAGTCTTAATATTCCTTATGGTTATGATAGAGTGGATAGGGATCGATATTTTGATATGGCAGGCTCTAGAACTAGAGGTCATAGTGTGAAACTTCGTAAGAAAACTTCTTTGCAGGATGTAAGAAAGTACTTTTCCAGTGTAAGAGTAGTTGATACTTGGAATTCGCTAAGCGAGGTGGTAGTTACTGCTAACGCAATCCATAGTTTTAAGGACAGGTATGATTAAGTATCACTAAGTACAAAATGGAACCGATCAGGATACGAGCACTGGGCTCTTTCTCGTAAGCACAATTATGTAATCACACATACATACATATATGCATATATGATACTTGATAATTTATTATATATATATATATATATATATATATATATATATATATATATATATATATATATATATATATATATATATGTGTGTGTGTGTGATTACCTAATTGTGATTACCTAATTGTGTTTACGGGAAAGAGCCCAAAGCTCGTATCTTCCCGTCTCCTCATCGGTTCCATTTTTAGACTTAGTGATACTTATCATACCTGTCCTTAAAACTATGGATTGAGATAGCATTAACTACCTCCTCGCTTAGCGAATTCCAATTATCAACTACTCTTACACTGAAAAAGTATTTCCTTACATCCTGCAAACAAGTTTTCTTCCGAAGCTTCAAACTATGACCTCTAGTTCTAGAGCCAGCCATATCGAAATATCGATCCCTATCCACTCTATCATAACCATGAAGGAATTTAAAGACTGTCACCATATCCCCCCTTACTCTTCTAGCTTCGAGTGATGGCAAGTCTAATTCCCTCAGCCTCTCATCATAACCGAGATTGCGTATTTCTGGCACCAGTTTCGTGGCATGTCTTTGAACTTTTTCAAGCTTAGCTATGTGCTTTTTCAAGTGCGGATTCCAAAAGGGGGCTGCATATTCGAGTTTTGGCCTCACATAGGTTACATAAATATTTCTGAACATTTCCTTGTCCATGTGCCTGAAGGCTACCCTTACGTTTGATAAGAATGCATATGCTGCCCTTACTACGCCATTTATATGTATTTCTGGAGACAAATCTGCCAGTATGTTTACTCCTAGATCTCTCTCATTTTCTGTCTCTTGAAGTTGTACTCCAGCCACCGAGTAGTCAAGCTTGGGCCTTCTTGCACTTGTACCCATTCTCATTACCTTACATTTTGAGGTATTGAATTTCATTAGCCACTTTTCTGACCACTCATGCAGATTATTTAGATCCTCCTGAAGTTCTCTACCATTGTTCTCGTTTTTTACTTTCTTCACAATCTTTGCATCATCTGCAAACATATTCATGAATGAATTTACAGACTCTGGTAGGTCATTTACATATACAAGGAACAAAAGTGGCCCTAAAACTGAACCCTGTGGAACTCCACTACTAACTCTTCTCCATTCAGACACTGAGTGTCTTACTCTAACCCTCTGTTCCCTTCCTTCTAAGTAAGTTTTTATCCATTCCAAGACATTTCCACCTATTCTAGCCATTGCTTGCAGCTTCCTAATAAGTCTCCCATGTGGAACAGTGTCAAACGCTTTCTGGAAGTCTAGGAATATGCAATCTGCCCAGCCCTCTCTTTCCTGTAAGATTTGGCTTACCTCATCATAAAATTCTAATAAGTTTGTTACTGTTGATCTTCCTTCTCTGAAGCCATGTTGCCTCACTGACAAAAAGTTGAAGGATTCCAAGTGAAGAGAGATATGTTTCCTTAGTAGTTTCTCCATAAGTTTGCAAACTATGCTGGTCAAGGAAACTGGTCTATAGTTCAGAGCCGTATCCCTCCTTCCCTTTTTGAAGATAGGTATCACATTTGCTTGTTTCCAGCATCTTGGAATCTCCCCCGACTCCAGTGACTCCTTAAATATGATACTTAGTGCCACTGATATTGTGTTTGCGCATTTTTTAAGCACATGAGGGGATATGTCATCAGGACCTGTAGCTTTATGAACATCTAAATCCATCAGCGCTTTGCATACCTCTGTGGCTGTAAGGTTGATGTTCTCTAGTACCGGCCCTTGAGCTTCTATCACTGCAATCTGAGGGGGTGGGGTATTTTCTACTGTAAATACTGACTGAAACTCCTTGTTCAATTCTTTGCAGATCTCTTCGTCCGTCTCAGTGATGCTTCCATCCGCTCTCTTTAGCCTTAAAACCTGTTCTTTTACCTTCAGTTTTCCTCTGATAAAGCTGTGGAAAAGCTTGGGATTTTCTTTAGCCTTCCTGGTGATGTCCCTCTCATAATCTCTTTCTGCCTCTCTCCTTTTACTTAGGTAGTCATTTCTTGCTCTTTTGTAGGTTTGCCAGGCATTTATGTTTTTTTTCCTCCTATACCTTTTCCAGCATTTGTCTCTCCACTCCTTAGCTCTTTTACACCCATTATCTCTCTGGCATGAATTACACCTACTTTGGTGACAGGTATGCAGCAATCTACTATCTTCCCATATTTCTCACAAAAGATGTCATACATTTCTTGTACAGATTTGTTGTAAAATAAGGTTCTCCAGTCAATAACTGCAAAAAGCTCATTCATTTTGATGTAATCTCCTTTCGGATAGTTCCTCCTCATGTCCTCAGTGCCTCTACTCTCAGGAAGAATGTCTTCAATGATATACTCCATCAACAACACACAGTGGTCACTCTTTCCAATTGGTGGTTCATACTCAATATTTTCAATATCCAACACATTATCTGTGAACACTAGATCAAGTAGTGATGGCTCATCCCCACCCCTGGCTCTTGTTGGTTCCATTACATGTTGGTGTAGGAAATTCCCTTGTACGCAATCTAGGAATCTTGCCCCAAATGAGTCCTCACCAGTGTGGGTCAAGATTTATCCAATCTATCTCTTTATGATTAAAGTCTCCCATAATCAAAATCCTACATTTTTTCTCCCGCGCCATGTTAACAACTGAGTTTATGACTTCAATCGTACCTATATGACTTTCCTCATAAATTTCAAGCCTATTTTGGTTCCTTGGTGGGTTGTATACAACAGTTATTATAATGTTCTCTGACCCAGTATTTATGCGAGCAACAAGAAATTCCCTGAACTCACTTTCTATAGCCAAGTTTATTTCTTCAACTTGAATCCTCTCACTTATGAGCAGTGCTATCCCTCCACCAGTCCTCTCAGATCTTTCGACCCTTAGTATTCTGAAGCCCTTAGGAAAAACTGTGACACTGTTTATGTCCTCACTCAACTTAGTCTCTGTAATTGCTACTATATCTGCATTACTGTTGTGAATCCTATCTTTTAATTCTACTGCCTTACCAGCTAATCCATCAGCATTTGTGTATAACAATCTTAATGAGGCCCCATCCCCTGATCTTCTGTCATTATCTTCTTTATCTCCCCTTTGTCTGGAAGTATTCTGTAACGAAAATTTTTCTTCTCTTCTTCATTTCTTTCATCATTTAACCTTCTTGCCTCTTGCAACAAGTTTTTGATCTTTCCCATCTCTTCCTGTGTTCTGTATCGTCTAATGAACACTTCTTTGCATTCTTGAAGGTCTTTTAGACTTTTTTTTCTCAACAATATTTCCCTACATGTCTCCCCTCTCTCAAAGGTTACTTTTGTTGGTCTCGGCTTTCCTTCCCTCGAATATTTACCTAGTTGGTGTATGTTTACAATATCCTCAGGACCACATACTACTCCAAGCTTTCTTATCAGGTCTACAACGTTAGCTTTATTTTCTTCAAGTCTCCCCTGCCATGTTGGCTCCTGGGATTCACTTATGCCTGAGATTACCACTGTCTTCTCCTTATCAAGTGCCTGTCTGATGAGTGGGTTTGCCCTTTCCATCACAACGTCTTTCATTTTTTCGATTACTGTCTCTTTATAGTCAACTGTTTGTATGTTTTCCAGTGCCACCACCTTTACAGCCTCTTTTACTGCCACATTCCCCTTTAGTGCATCAGCAAAGGACGTTTTCATGGCATCATTTTCCATATTCAGCTCCTGGAACTCTTTTCTGAACTGTTCAATGTTTTCCTTAATCTGAACATTCCAAGCAGCAATCTCGTCTCTCTCAGAAGAGAGCAGTGAACTAACATCTAATTCCTTTAGGTTGTCATTTAGCTGTTTGTTTTTATCTTCTTGTTTAGAAATTCTAGATTCTAGTTGACTCTTTTCCCCTTCCAGCTTCTTTATTCTTTTTTCTAGTTCCTTTCTCTCCTGCCCTTGTGCTTTATTTGCTTCCTCCAAAGATCTTATTTGCTCTCTGAGTGTTTCATTCTCTTTCATTTCTCCATCCATATTCCGAATTTTATCATCAAGGCTTGTAACCATTTCCTCTAACTTCTTGATTCTCTGTTTAAGTCCTCTGATGACTACCCCTTCTCCCGACCCATGGGTGGGAGAGGTTTGGGACAGAGATGGCTTCATTTTTATGTTCTCCCTCTCACAGAATATAGAAAGAAGACGAGAAAGAGGAAAAAAAAAGAAAAGAGAAAAACTTCTAATTTACCTTCACACAGAATTTTTATATCTCCATATAAGTGCTATTTAGTGACTCAGTTTGTCTCCTTTCTGGTAACACACATCTTAACTTAAAAACTTGACCATGGTAATTTAAGTATAAAAAGAAAAAGAAAAACAAAAGTCAAACCTGAAGGAAAATTCGAATTTGTGTTCGAGGTGGCACCCACCTGTTTCTGTTATATATTCTTCCTAACTGATAAACTGACTTGCTAACCAAGATATGTTATCACGGGATTTAGACTTTACATTTAACTCAATATATATACAAAATAACAAAATAGCAAAAGAGAAAGCTAAAAGAAAAGCAAAAAAAATGAAGAAAATAGGACTGCTGTACTACTTGGCAACTTAACTCAGTACTGTTGACAGGTGGGTATTTGGTAATTTTTTTTTCTTTTATTATTCAATTTTTTCGTGTATCAAACTAACTAACTAGTTAATATAAATGGGAAGGATACTGATTTTAACAATATATAGAACCACAGGATCAGGTAAAACGGCTTAAGAGCTTTCCCCAGTTTACACAAAAAATTAGGTAATGTGGTGTGATGGCTCCACGTCTGGCAACTCTTCTAGATTTCCCTCAAGGCAGAAACTGGACGGCAGCTTCTCTCTCTTCCTCACGAAAAAGTTCTCAATTTTTTTCCTTTAATATGAACAGTCTCGTCTTACAACAAATATTAGTTTTTGTACTCACAATACTCTGCAGGATTTCAGATTTATGGAAATTATGGTAAAGTTTTCCACTAAGCACTTAAGTCACTCGAAACAGTTAAAAATTTAAGAGGAGCAATTCCGTGTGTCACTGAACGCGCGGTGTGTGTGTGTGTGTGTGTGCATCAATATCTCTTAGATAATCTACGTATATAACTGAATTTCAGAGGAAATGTTAGTTTTGAAAATAAAATATTTTATCCACAATATGGAAAAAACCCACACTATTGAACGGTTCTCCTCACAAAATCTGTATATTTTATATTTAATTTCTTTTTCTATACCGAAAAATATAATTTGCGAAATTTAAATATTTTATCTACAATATAGAAAGTTTTAGAAGAATGGTTCTTTTCTCAAAATATATTTTTCCATATCTTAGCTTTTATATCCTTTTCAGTTCTAATAAATATTGGTATTTTTTTTAGAAATTTAAATGGGTTATCCAGAAGCTGAAGATAAAGATATTAAAAGGATATAGTTAGCTTCAATTTGAATTTAAATAAATTTTTTCTTTGTCAACAAAAATCTGTTGAGGCAAAAAAAAAAAAAAGTTTACGCGCGAAGTATTTAGTCGGAAGTGTGTGTCTTTCTCTGGGAATATTCGCGTATTAATAAGAAAACACCAAGTGTTTTCATTAAGTGGTATCTTCATAACAATCATTGAATGTTTGTTTAATATTCTTTAGTGAAATCTAGTTTGAAATGTAGACATTATTGGTGGAATTCGGATTTTAAAATTAAATTATTTTCCATATTTGGTTTTGTAGCAGACGACATGTTTGTGGGTGTGGCGTCAGGGCTTGAGGGGAAGGATTACATCATACATTATTATTATTATTATTATTATTATTATTATTATTATTATTATTAATCGCTTTGAAGTTACTTGTGAGATATATCCGTTGCAACGAAGCCAATTGGTGAAAGCAAACGGACTTGGCAACATAGCAAGCGAAGCTTTTCAGTATTGAACTTCGTTCTAATTTGGCATTTTTTTTAAATCAGCGATTGACCTGATACAGAGTAACGTTACGAAAGGAAAAATTGAGATTGCTAATCTTGAAGGATACATAAGGAGTATACTCTGTTTTTTTTTTTTCAGTCTATTGTTTATCATTCTCTTATATCAGCCTTGTCCTTAGGCTACTACTTTTTCTTAAATATTTTGTCGGTGTTCATGCCCCGTGAGAGCAATTGTCTTTGACCGTCTAGGTGTCACACACAAGATTCTCTGCCCACGTTTGATTGGATGTTCCAGTGGAATGGTCAACGAAGCAGCCCCTATAAAGACCCACTACAGCACAGCTCATCACGCTTCTATGTGACACTTATCAGTCGTAAATAACTAGGCTAAATTAAATATGAACGAAATTATTCGTATTATATCATATGTGAAGACCCAAATAGGAAAAGAGCACCCCCGATTTTTCATCTTTTCTCCATAGTTCACGAAAGATAATATGTAAAATTTGGCTATATTTTAAGATATATGTAGTAATATAAGATAAAGATAAATAATTAAAAGGAAAGGATATTTTTTGATGACTCCTTTCAAGCCTTTTAAATGCCTTAGGCTAAGGGCTAAAATTATTAGGGTATGGACTAACGAAAAAAAGTATGAGCCTGTTATTGTTTCGTAGGGGTTGAAGATGTTTTTATATTTAATAAGATATTTTCAGGATGAATAATTATAGCTACAATACCCTAGTTTTCAGGCAACAGAATTTTTTTTTAAAGATAATTTTGAGACAAAGCATTGTTTGTATACCAGTAATAATATCTATTTATAATTTTGTATAATATTATCCTGCAGTTGCATATGAAAAAACAAAATTTTGTCCGAGCAGAAAATACTTAAAATATCATAAAATACACCTTTAAATAGAAAAAAAGAAATAGTGGTGAGATAGCGATTTCTCCTGACAGCTTGTAAGCTTTAGTGCTGACTCGGGACCACTATTATAATCTTGCCCTGACTCCTACTACCATCGAAATCACTCTTGATAAACTCAGTTTTAATTTTTTTTTTCAATGAGGGGTCAGGCCATCCTTATTTCGTTTTAAATACCAGGAGAATGCCAGGCCCATTTCAAGGGAAGTGTCAAGCAATTCCAATAAAATGACTTGCCATCATAGTCACCTCAAGAATATCTGTTTTTTCTTTTTTGCCATCCCTATCGTTTAACGTAGTTTACGTTAGTTGAGTGGTTCTCAACTTGGGGGCCATGGAAAGAATTTTAGGGGGCCATTGCATTCCCTCCCACATTCTTAACGGGTTATTTAAGAAAGCA
>JAXCGZ010020884.1:0-5000 GCA_037179515.1 Halocaridina rubra | reverse complement strand
TATTTCAACCTTTGAAGATGAGTGACACATACATGAAAAATCCGCAAGGTTTGAATATTCTCTTTTAAATTGTATTCGACTTTGTATCGCTGTACCACAAAGTCCAAAATATGTAATCTCATATCGTTTTCATCACGCCTTTTACGTTCCATATAGAAGCACATCTTAAACATTTTTGTTGTTGTTATTTTTCTGTTTTTGCTCTTTAGGTGCTGGTTTCTAGTTCATGAATTATGTAAACCTTATTTATTTATTTATTAATTTATTTATTTATTTTCAAGTCTTTATTTGTCCTTTTTTATGTGCTGTATAGGCAATTACTTTTGTCTCTCACATACAGGTTAATGGCCTTCTGAACCACTATATATACAACAGGTTCTCAAACTTCCGATTCAACATCCCCTTTTTGCAGATATTTTTTTTCTTCGATTTTTTCCCCCATATTACATTTTTGTTATCCAGTATATTCTATCAATATACCTTTAAATTAGTCATTACTGATGCAATTAGTTACCCTCATTTGTCATTTAGTTCATCATTTCATAATTATACTTTTACAGTGGTAATTATTGTTGCAATTTAAGAATCCCAATTACTTTTAGTAATCACTGAATAGTGCCAGACCGAATCAAGTCTGAAGAAGCAATTGTGTGTGTGTGTTTGTGTGTGTGGGAGTTAATTCTTGATTTTTCTTATAGTAAATGAGTAATATTTGATATATATGTTATAATCATTGTGTAAATTGTGAATTTGTAAATTACATTAAATTGCGTCAAGCCAAGCTAGACTAAGCTAAGTAGGCTAAGCTAACCTAGCTAAAGTTAACATAGCCTAACCTAACCTAACCTAGCTTAAGTTAACATAGCCTAACCTAACTTAACCCATCCTAATCTAGCCTAGCTGATCTGTAATTGAGGTTAGGCTAGGTTAGCTTAGTTTACCTAGCTTAGCTTAACTTGAGCACATGTTGCATTCCTTGTGTAAAATCAGGAACTTTGACAAATTGACTGGCAATTTAAGGCACTTCACAATATGAATGATTTTAAATACTATCACATATTTACATATTGGAGAGCGCATACTTTCCCAAACTGGAATTCCTATCCAATTCCATTCTTTAGATTTGGAATTCTACTTCTGGGAACCATAAAGTATTTCCCTATTGAGTATCACTGATTTTAAATCATGTTCTTTGCCTGTTGCTAAGTGTGTACAGAATCCAGTTAGGCTAATTGATCACACTATATATGGGTTGTACATTAATTATACTCATTATATAAAGAAAGACTGCACACACACATACATACATACATACATATATATATATATATATATATATATATATATATATATATATATATATATATATATATATATATATATATATATATATATATATATATGTGTGTGTGTGTGTGTGTGTGTGTGTGTGTGTGTGTTTGTGTGTGTTGTGTGTGTGAGTGTGTGTGTATGTGTGTGTACATTGTGATAGTAATTTATTTAGAGGAAAAATAGGATTAGGCCTATATATGACTATTTATGAGGACTTTATTGTATGTATTCACAAATAGGCACAAATCTCTCTCTCTCTCTCTCTCTCTCTCTCTCTCTCTCTCTCTCTCTCATAAGCATTTTATGTGATTTATTTGGGCATTATTTCAACATTTATATACATAATGTGGACAATATGGACATGGGTGAGGAGTATTTGAAAGGAAGACACAGTACTTATAACTAGTATTTACACTAATTTACAAAGTTTATTTATTTTTTAATAAAAATATGAAAGACTCTGATTTTGATTATATTGCATACTGTAAATGTCTGTTCTGGGAGAGATAATGTATATATATATATATATATATATATATATATATATATATATATATATATATATATATATATATATATATATATATATATATATATATATATATATATATATTATATATATATATATATATATATATATATATATATATATATATATATATATATATATATATATATATATTTCATGAATTTGAAAAAAAACTAAAAAAAATTAAAATAATTGAACATAGGACAAATTATGTAAAGAAAATAAGAATAGATAGAAAATTATAATTGAAACTAAATAAGTAAATAGATAAGGATGAACAAATAATAATAACTAATGAATGGAGGATTAATGGTAGATAATAATAACGATAGAAAAAGAGAGGTTAAACTTAAGTTGCACGAATAATAAGAATATAGAAGAAATAATAATAATAATGATAATAATAATAATAATAATAATAATAATAATAATAATATTAATAATAATAATAATAATAATAATAATAATAATGATAATAATAATAATAATTACAATAATAATTATAAGTTAATTTATGAACAAAAACAGACATATTGTATCCTTCTCAGAGCAGACATTTTTTCTTCATAATTAAGAATATTCTTCCCAACACGGACAAAGCCTTTCTCAGCACAGACTTATTTTTCCTCTTAAGGAGAAATTCCTTCTCTGAACAGACAATACTCTTTTAAGCACATTTTTTTTTCTTCTCTTTAGAAGAAATTCTTCCCAGAACAGACAAAACCTTCCTCAGTACAGACTTCTTTTCTCCTCTTAAGAATAAAATCATTCTCAGAACAGAATTCTTTTCACTTCTCAAAACTGACATATTTTTCTCCTCTTTAAGAAGAAAGTCTATCCCAACACAGACATATTTCAAAATATTTTTCTCTTTTACCGAAGTCTATTCTCACCTCTTTTTGCTCTTACTCTTGCCCTTAGATACGGCGGGAGGGTCTGTCCCATACTGTTCCCGGTATTTCTGCCTCTCCTGCAGCTTCTGACGAAGGGTTAAGAGTGTGGTAGCGGAGGCCCCAGTGCCCGGCCTCACGTGTTTCCCGGTAAGGGCGCGTGGAGCTCTCTTGCGAGCCTTACCGGATCCTGCCTCAGAAGGGGAGTAGTCCAGGTCTTCTCCGCCTGTGGTACTTGAGGGAAGGTTACCACAAGGTGATCCTGCCGGGGAGAGCTGCGAGTCCAGCGACTCCTGAAGGAGGAAAGAGGAGAAAGAGAATTTATCAATGGGTTGATATAATATCGATTTTTCAATATTTTTAAATGTTTATAAATTAATAGCAGATAGGCTACTAATAATAATGATAATGTTAATCATAATAATACGGCTGCTACTACTACTAATGCTGCTGCTGCGGCTACTACAACAACTACTACTATTACTTATAATAATAATAATAATAATAATAATAATAATAATAATAATGATAATGATAATGATGATGATATTAATAATAGCAAGCTGCCCAGAGTAGAGAAATCTGCATGACGTAACTTTCGCGTTGGGGAAGAAAGCAAGGAATTGTTAGGTTTAGTACTACTATTGCTCCTACTACTACTGCCGCTGCTGTAATGATGCTACTACTACTACTACTATTACTACAATAGTAATATGATAATAATAATAATAATGACCCAGCTCCAAGTTAATGACTCTGCATTACGTATTCTTCACGCTAAAGAAGAAAAGAATTGTTAGATAAATAATAATAATAATAATGGTAATTATAATGGTGATAATAATAATAATAATGATAATTGTAATGATGATAATAATAATAATAATAATAATGATAATTGTAATGATGATAATAATAATAATAATAATAATAATAATAATAATAATAATAATAATAATAACAATAATAATAATAATAATAATAATAATAATAATAATAATAATAATAATAATAATAATAATAATAATTGTAATGATAATAATATATGATAATAATAATAATAATAATAATAATAATAATAATAATAATAACAATAATAATAATAATAATAATAATAATAATAATAATAATAATAATAACAATAATAATAATAATAATAATAATAATAATAATAATAATAATAATAATAATAATAATAATAATAGTAATATTGACCTTTTCCTTGTGGAGAAATCTGCATTATGTAACTTTCGTGTTGAGGAAGAAGGAAAGGAACGTTTTAACATTTAAAGTGAGTGAGTGTGTGTATGTGTTTGTATGTATGTATGTGTGTATGTTCGCGTGTGTATGGTCCGTTCTAGTTTTTTGTATGGTGAAGCAAACAGGTTAGCTTTAAGAAGAATCTGGTTCTTTTAAAAGTATTTGATCCTGCACAGATACTCCTCTCTCTCTCTCTCTCTCTCTCTCTCTCTCTCTCTCTCTCTCTCTCTCTCTCTCTCTCTCTCTCCTCTCTCTCTCTCTCTCTCTCTCTCTCTCTCTCTCTCTCTCTCTCTCTCTCTCTCTCTCTCTTTCCTGACACACACACACAATTATTCATGCGCAACCATTTGCAAAATTGCATTCTCTCGTTCATCATATGGACGAGTTAGAAAGTATTGTAATAAAAATGGTTGAAAATTAAATGCTTTTAAGACTCAATTAAAATTTTGGGTTTAAATTCCAGAGGAATTTAAAACTGTCGCAGGAATTACAAGTGTGACTCCTTCTCAACAATTTAAAGACTCCAGCTCTGATTGCGGTATGCACGTGGATAATATGTGTGCTAAAGCATATGTATTTTTATTCTTTCGGAATTCAATCCAAGAAAATGTTGAAAAAGTGAGTAGAAGAGTTGTGACTGAGTCCTTGATTCGAAGCCTTATTTCGCTACTGTGCTATTCTTTTGGGGATTATGTAACAGAAATTTAGAAAATAAGGTGCAAAAACTTCATTAAAATTTTGCTGCAAAGATGGCTGACGTTAATGTGGGACTGAGATTGGGATATGTGATGTCACCATGGCTGTTCAGTTTGTATATTGATGGAGTCGTAAGAGAGGTGAATAAGCGAGTGCGTGGTCGAGGTTTGAGAATGGTAGATAGGGATGATAACGAGAGGGAGCTGAATCAGTTGCTGTTTGCAGATGATACTGTGGTGGTGGCAGATTCAGAAGAGAAGCTGTGTCAGTTAGTGTCAGAATTTGGAATGGTG
>JAXCGZ010020883.1:115000-127500 GCA_037179515.1 Halocaridina rubra | reverse complement strand
GTGAGGCATCTGCAAGATGTGTTGAAGGATCTTGAGTTTGGCACTGATCTTTTAGTCACTTTTACAATGATACCCCTCAAGAATGCAGATCGTGGAAGATATGTAAGGCTCCTCTTTAGACATTGATGGTATGATAGAATTTCTTATTATATCAGCAATTCTTTGATGAAATTGCTCTGACTTAACACTCGTTTTTATGCGCCTTAGCAAAAGGTTATGTTCCACCCTGTACATCACATTTAACGATGTCCTTCCTAGAACTGCTGATCTGACAATGGCCATCATACGTAATTTGAGGGACACCACTACCCTCTCTTAGAATGCAAGTGGTTCTTATAAGAGAATATATACGGTGTATTATAGGGAGCTGAAATCGATACTTCCAGAATAGGAATCAGACGCTATAGCTAATGGGCGTGTAGAGTACAGATGAGGTATCTCTCAATTTTAATTAAATGTTAAAAACTCGTTCTGTTTAGCAGCGTTTTTGCCTTATCATATACCCAGACAGTACCCTCCATTCAAGTTATGATTAAATATTCTGTTTTCTCACGTGAGATGCCCATGTGAGAACCCATCGTACCCGTATCAATATTGAACCCCTCACCCCCACTACTAAAGCATTAACAAATATATCTTAGGGTTGCATTCTCGTGTTGGGTGGTGTCTCTTTATATTGCTTATAAGTGTGAATACTTTTGCTTGTAGTCTCCGTGGCTAAATGGTAGGGTCAGCGACTCTGTGTCGGCAGGTCGAGGGTTCGCGCCCCGTCACGGACTGAGGTTAGTAAGGGCATACACTCAGGGTAACGATTACACATGCCAAAACAAGTCTTTCGCAAGAAGGCATCCGTCCTAGCCCTTGGTAGAAAAGGGAGTTCGAGACGTAAAACCTAATCAAGTATGAATACTTTTGCTAAAACAACTGAAAAATTATTAGGCAAGAGTGAATAGTAAAGCTGACAGATGTAAACAAATAAAATAAGCTCTGTGTTATGTATCACAATTATTGCCCATTCGAATGGGGATGGATACAAACATGTTGAAGTTGGGGAATTAAGAGTGGATGCCCTTTTCTAAGAAACGGCCCTGGTGTTCACTTCCCAACTCGCATGCTCTACCAATGAGCTATAGATGTAAACAAATCACTTAGGCCCGATCTCTTAAACAGTGTAAACCTAGCATACCATATTGATAATTGCCTAGACACACGCAAATGGATTTTATAAACGAATCTGACGCGGTTCTGTGTATGGCTAGGATTCCCTACGAGATCCTAGCCATACACAGAACCGCGTCAGATGCGTTTATGGAATCCATTTGTGTGTGTCTAGGCAACTATCAATATGGTATGCTAGGTTTACACTGTTTAAGAAATCGGGCCTTTCTCTCAGTCTTCATCTTCGTCTACAACTCTTCTTATGTAAGTATGGGATCGTTTTATCTCACTTCCCTCTTGGTGACACGTTTTGGATTTGGTTAAGATTTCACTTTCGGATGCCCTTCCTGGCAACAACCCTCTTCATTGTTCCGGGCCTGAGACCGGCACTCCAGTGGCTGGATTTTTAGGCGTTCTCTAAATATATTATCTGAATTTCCCATATCGAGTTTGGCCTTGTCAATAGTGGCGTCTGTCATCTCATAATTCTTTCCAACTCAGCTGACATAAGGAACGCACAATTGTCTCGAACGGCTCTCTCTGTGAACTCAGCAACGCTCGCTTACACATATCATTACTGTGTGAAAGGACCAATAGTAGCTTCTAAGTATTTTGATAAATGTAGGTAGGTATACACCGGGTTTAAAAACTGTGTATGTTGCTTAATTATTATTATTATTATTATTATTATTATTATTATTATTATTATTATTATTATTATTATTATTATTATTATTATTATTATTGTTATTATTATTATTATTTTTTTATTATTATTATTATTATTATTATTATTATTATTATTATTATTATTATTATTGTTGCTATTATTATTATTATGAATAATTGCATACAATTTATGTTAAATAGACAAGTAACTGGTAGTGGTATTCCTCATTTGGTAGTAGCACCTGTCACCTCAGCAGGCTTAGGAAGTACACAGATGTGTGAGATCTTAAAAAGTACCGTTAGATCGTGAGATTTTCAATGTGGGCCAAGATACACTTTCCTCAGCACTAGTGTAAGATTAATATAAAGATAAATTTAATTTTCTATTAATATATTTTTTCTGGTCATTTTAAAGTCCCTGTTTGTGGCGTAAAAGGCCACTAAGAGGGAAAAGGTAGAGAAGGATAGTTTCTATTCATCCTCCATGACTTTTTTTCTTGCTAACTGAGCATTTCATAAAACAAAGAAAGCCAAAGAATTGGTCATGTTCACTTACCAGTGTAATTTAAAAGTACTTTTTCTAGCTTTCATATATATATATCTATATATACATATATATATATATATTATATATATATATATATATATATATATATATATATATATATATATATATATATATATATATATATATATATATATATATATATATATTGTATTCATTATCTCTCTGCATACAATTTTTGAGAGACATATATGTTATGGGTGAGAATGTGCAGAGTATGATGAAACCCTTCTTGCTTCCCCTTTTTGTTCGGTTGTGACCATCTTTTTGTCTAGATCGGACATGGCGTCTTGCTGAAAACAAAGAAATAAACATAAGTGATGTTTTGGTCCAATTTGTACCATTGGATATTACTGTTGTCTGCGTACCAAAAGGAATGTTATATAACTTGAGTACAAATTTTTATTTTTGGAAGGTACACATCGTTATATCAAGGCCATTGAGTCAGTTCTGTTTTTGAATAATATTTAGTTCAAGCTCATTTTCAAGCTTAGTGCTTCGTCAGATCCGTGTATTTTATTATATAAGTTTTGTTTAATTCACTGCATTATTATTGTTATTATTATTATTATTATTATTATTATTATTATTATTATTATTATTTATTTATTTATTTATTTCTTTACCGGTACCTTCTTACTCACTTATTATTATTATTATTATTATTATTATTATTATTATTATTATTATTATTATTATTATTATTATTATTATCCATGAAGAGCTAGATGTGAGTGAAGAAATGTTACCTAGCAGCTGATCTTTCTTTATCTTAGTGTTGTTTGTTTGACGTTAGGTAACCCGACAAGGAGATGCTTTGGGTACCTTTTTTGTTCTTCTCCTATCCTCATCCCCACCCCTACCTCCCTCTCTCCAACTTTTCTTCCCACAATCACTCCCCTCTCCATTCCCCCCCCTCCATCCCTTCCTCTCTCCTGCTAGCGTCCCTTTCCCTCCTCCCCCCTTATCGTGCTTGTTGGTCTCTTTCGTCCTTGAACGGCGTCATGATGAGGCGTTCTCCTCCATCCTGTCTTTTATGTAAAGGATGGGAAGAAAATACAATTAAATCATAATTATCTTGTATGTAAATGAGAGATGTTAGTTTAAATGTGAATAAGAAAAGTAAGGAAGCATTACTGCTACTACTACTACTACTACCACTACTACTACTACTACTAATAATAATAATAATAATAATAATAATAATAATTGGAAAATCAGTGACAACGTCAATAGTGGAAAACAGGAATTCAAAGTCGAGTTTTTGTATTCATTACGTAATAACAAGCTTTTAATTTCCACCGTAATAATTTTTAAGCTACAGATGTACTTTCTTGTTGTAGATGTCTACACCTACTGTTGCGGAAGTAGAACTCTAGAAGAAGAAAGTACATCGGTATCTTGAAAATGCTCTCATTAAATTATTGTAGCTTTCTTTTTTCCAGTAATAATAATAATAATAATAATAATAATAATAATAATAATAATAATAATAATAATAATAATATATAATAGAATATCGCTATCATCATCATCATCATATTAGTTCTCTATGTACTGTAATCTACTTCAAGTTGCTCATAAATAGGTCACTCATAAGCAAGTGTCATCCGGATTATGGTTGCTATGTTCAGATAACCAATCCCAGGTCCAGGTCTGAAACTATGAAGGTGAACCACTCTCGCCCGTTGTTTTCATAGAGGTACACATGCGTCTTGCTAGCTAATATACCTAGCTCAGGCCCAAAGATGTACCATACCGTTATCATGAACAGTACTGCACGTGTGAACACCAAAGTTAGTATCATGATCAGGAAATATAAGACATTTATGTATTATGGTTATAGTAAGGAGAAGTTTGTTATTCTCGCATTGTTTTTGCGTTCTGTGGTTATTTAGTTTAGGTGTACAACTGCTTTGCACTTTCCTTGTCTGTCTTTTGTTTTCATGCGTAGTTATGGCTTAAGGGAAAGGAGAGAAAAAAATCATTATTGTTATTATAAAGGCCAAACATCTGTGTGTTGTGTAGGAGGGAACATTATAAGATAAGTGATGCTTTTCTGATAGTTCTATGTCCTTACAAGGTAGATCATAGTTGGCCTATGAGTCAGTCTGGTTCGAAGTTAAGGGAAGGGAAGGCTGTCCATCGTCGTCTACCTAATCGCCGTGAAATCTGAAAATATATAAAATATTTCCGAATATGTATAAAATTATGTTAATGATCTATAAAGAATACTTCCATTTAAAGAAATCTTTGACATGTTTCAAGTGTGCTGATTGAGAATAGCTTTACATTGAATTTAAATATGTACTTAAAAAAAGCAAAAGTATATCCAATTATCTATAGGAGTAATGAATAGTGTTTCAATTTTCTTTTCTTTTTATTGATGTCATGAGTTTTCATTATGCTAATGTAGATAGACTTCTATAGGCCTATGGGAGCTATGGTCAGAAAGGTAGTTTTCAAACCAGTGGGAATAACAAAAGATGCCATACTCGAACAAATCTCAGGTTGTTTACTTTTCCTCCAACAGCAGGGTCTTCTACCTGGACCACCTCGCAGAAAAATAAATAAACAACTTCGAACGACGATAGGAATGCTTGACATTCTTCATCCTCTCTGTGAACGTTTTGTAAGGAAGCCAAGAAACTACTGATACCACTACTACTTCATCTTCCGTGTGTGCTTGTAAGAAGCCTTGAAAAAAACCACCTACTTATTCTTCTGCTTCTTCCTCTTCTCCACCTCCTGCTCCTTCTTCTTATTCCGCTTCTCCTTCTTCTCGTCCTTCTCCCTCTCCTTCTCCTTTGTGTATTTTCTTGGAAAAGATGAAAACGGCCTCTGTTGCTTATTCTTCTTCCTTGTTTATTTTGTCTACTCTGGACAAGTGAATATATCTATTGTTTGTAGAAGAAGAAGGAGAGAAGGGGGGGGGGGGGGTGTACTTAGTACTAACAATAGTCTTATATTTGATACTAAAAATATCAGGAGTAATACTATGAAGTACATAGGTCTATGGGGTACCCATACATGGTGCGATTTTGCTTGAGACCATCGGGCAGAACTGGCTTTATCCTACCGGACTGGATCGTACGGCTGATGGTTGCCCGGATACTGACCAAGCAGTGTTTGGTTTTCAAATCCGCAGACTCCGCCTGATTCAGACCGCATTCCACCGTGGGTGTGGTGATCGTGAGACCCTCTCAGTTCCGTCTCTTATAGCATATTATTATTATTATTATTATTATTATTATTATTATTATTATGAGTAGTAGTAGTAGTAGTAGTAGTAGTAGTAGTAGTAGTAGTATTCACTTCATAGACTATATAATAGTATAAAACTAATAAAACTTCTCCATGTTGGGGAGTGCTTTTTAGCGACGATTCTTATTGTACCTTACTCTTAGCAGCCTATTTCAGTAGATCAACACATCCTTGATACCTAGAATGTTCTTTAATCGACTCCCCTTTGTGAATCTTAAAGCAATTATTGCGCCAGAACCTCCTGGGCGAGAGATGGAATAAGGGTATGGAATCAGCGTCCCATGTGTGTGCTTTCTACCATTATCTTCTGAACTGCTTAAGCGAATACACCACTAGCTGGGATATTGGTGGAGCAATAACTTCTAAGAGACAGAATTTCGTTAAGTATAGTTAGTATTCGTCTTTATATATATATATATATTATATATATATATATATATATATATATATATATATATATATATATATATATAGATATATGAAGCTGGTAGCGCCTTGACTTAGTAATTATAAGTCCTAGGTTCAAGTCCCGGTCAGGAGTAAAAAGAATTATTCATGTTTTCACATATGCAATGTGCTTATTTGTATATATATATATATATATATATATATATATATATATATATATATATATATATATATATATATATATATTGGATGCACGTGGTATAACAGTGGAGCAGTGAAGAGAAAGAGTGCAAGAAATAGGAATGAGTGGAGGAAGATTGTGCATGGGTGACGTTGGGCAGAAGGATTTATCTCACCTTCTAGCACAGTTAACTATGATGGGCAGTTGTGAGGGGGGATACCAAGTGATGAAGCGGTGAGGGTAAAGCAGCTGCGGCTGTCGGTCCTCACGGCAAAAGATCCTTGCCCACCAACCATGCAAATGACCCAAGCAGGATGGTGGGGGATGAGTTGTGGCAACCCTTTATCCCCATGGTACTAAGAGGAGTGACTGAGGTGTGTTTTGACTTGTGGTGGATGTGTTCTTCGGCTATTTCCCCTTACAAGGAAAACTTGGGCCATTGTTTATAAATCAATAGATTTATATATCTCTTTGTTTACTTTTATTTTTACTTATCTCGTATGTATACATATATTTAGTCATTCATTCACTAATATATTTTGTTATCTCTTTGTTTGTTTATTCATTTACTTAATCACAACAATAATCATGATATTATGACGTCTTTATGTGCTCTCATTCCTGATAAGTGAATTATCTAATCTGTATACAGAACATCATAAAAAAAAATAATAATCTTAAAAAAATTATAACCTTAGGGTGACCTTTCTGATTAAAACTGAAGATAAGTAATACTTACCAAATAGGGTTGTTATCTTGGCATTTTATTCATATATTAATTAATTAATAAACTTATTTATTCATTTATTTACCTAAGTTAGTCTTTAACATGACAAAAAAAAATATTCAATGAGTGGAGATAAGTTGTATAAAACATCCATATATTTTTGTATATGAACGGATTTAATTTAATACGTCCTCTTAGTTGGAATGTAAAGCATCTCTTGACCCTGTCAACTCAGCATAATTAGAAAGTGACATCAATAGATATGTGAACTATATAGTGCAACAAGTTTTTTCTTTTACGGAATAAGACTGCTAACAACAATATGTTCTGAAGGTCTACTACTACTACTACAACTACTACTACTACTACTACTACTACTACTACTACTACTACTACTACTACTACTACTACTAATAATAATAATAATAATAATAATAATAATAATAATAATAATAATAATAATAATAATAATAATAATGACAATAATAATAATAATAATAATAATAATAATAATAATAATAATAATAATATTAATAATAATAATAATAATAATAATAATAATAATCATTGTTCCGGTTTTACGTCACGGACTCCCTTTTCTACCAAGGGCTAGGACGGTTGCCTTCTTGCGAAGGACTTGTTTTGGCAGATGTAATCCTTGCGCTGAGTGCATGCCCTTGCTAACCTCAGACCGTGACGGGGTGCGAACCCTCGACCTGACGCCTCAGAGTCGCGGACGCTACCGGTTGAGCCACGGTGACTACTATAATAATAATAATGATAATAATAATAATAATAATAATAATAATAATAATAATAATAATAATAATAATAATAATAATAATAATAATAATAATAATAATAATAATAATAATGAGTATTACCTCAACATTCATATATTTGGCATATATAATTGGATTACATGATAGCACTTTTCAGCATTATGTCATGGGAGTATTTGCTACTTGCATTAAAATAACTGCGATATAAAGCTTCAATATTTTGTTTTTAAAACTCGAAGTTTAAAGTTAGCAGCTTTCCTCTTTTGCAAGGAAGTGATTAATATCTTAAATCGCTTTAAATTATGTTAAGAGCAAGCTACAGGCATGACATGTCCTTGCATATTCTTATGCTTAAGCTTATGGCTCAATTGGCTTCACCAATTACCTGCTACAGCTATAACTTTACTCATATAAATCCTCAGAGTTTGGTAGTGTCAGGAAGGCAACGAAGATCATTTGAACTCCATTTCATCCGTAAACTGATGGCTTCTCACTTGTTTTGGGGCTTCTATCCTTGTTAGTAGTAGTTATATCTTATATTTATTGACTGTGGTCATTTACATATTTAGGAACAAACGTGGAAAACTGATCCATGTAGAACCCCACTGCTAACCATTCTTCAGTCAGACAGTGCATGTCTTACTTTGAACCTTTAGCCCCAATGTCTTTAGCCCCAATACAAGGAGAGGATATAAAGGTGGAAACCAGCCAGAAGCGAGGTTTCGTAGTTGGCGTGGAAGACATTTTATTGTGTTCCATTCCTGGCCTTGAAATCAGCTAAGAGCTTCCCGTTTCTCTTTTTATAATCCTTGTTTGATGTTGTTGGCTACTAACTACCTATATACCTTAATATTTTGTCGGTTGTTGAATGGGTTCCAGTCTTCTCTTTTGTAGGTAAACACAAGTTTCTAGCCTCTGTAAGTGTTAATAGTGTGGTTGCTAGCTCCCTGGGTTTATTAGCGAATTCTTAGGTTTGGGATGAGTTCGAATCATTTCTTGCTAGTAAAAAGGATTCCCAGTCCTCTTTAAGCCATCAGTAATGTGCATAGTAACTACCTATGTACTTAAGTGACTATTGGATATACACTGGGTACGGATTTTCGTGCTCCGTCTACACCTTAAACCTTTTATCATCTTGCTTATTTGCATCTGATTTAGAATTTTTTCTCCACCTTCTCATTAACCTTTCTCCTTTATGCTTGTTGCCTCGTTGTTAATGGTTACTTAGGTAATTAAAAAGCAACTGGAAATAGTATTCTCATTTGGTAATCTTATTGCCAACTCATTCCGTCTCTTTTAAATTTTGCTTATCAGATCGGTTTCCGCCCTCGAAAATGAGATTTTATCATGCTTGTAGGGCTACAGAGTCTTTAAGGTCCTTTTGAAGACCTTTTTTTTCTGGTATTTGATTTTTCAAGGCTGTAGGTATGTAGACTCTCTCTCTCTCTCTCTCTCTCTCTCTCTCTCTCTTCTCTCTCTCTCTCTCTCTCTCTCTCTCTCTCTCTCTCGATTGGTTGATTGTCTTGATGGTAGATAATACAATTATTTTTTTCTCTTCGTGCATTTGGTAGGCTTTCTGGCGGGCGTGATGGATCGCGAGTTCAAGTTCTCACTTTATTGACAAAAATATGAAAATTTAGCTTTCTTCTTTCAAGGATGAAGAAGAGACGATATTTACGTCAGTCATTTGTAATCTGCTGGTATTAAGAGTACACCAGTAAATATGGTACACCAATTTTGAAATCATTTCCATTATGAGCTCAGACAAGAGAAAAGGCATACATTTGCCAGTCCTGTATCTCAGCGCCTATAAAGATGTAGGCCTAGATAAATGTTATAATTATTATTGTAAGACTGTGGGTATTTTAATCTTTATTTTTATATGATTTATGTTATTTGTTTGGTTATAGAACTGCCTTTCCTCCCTTAAATTAATTTATCTAAAGGTCGTACAGTTTTTTTTTAAAGCGATTATTGGTTTATTTTCATCTTCCTATAAGTATTGTTTCATTATAAGACTTTAGACTATATTCTTATATTTTCTGTTACACGTCTGATATTTGTTTGCTTCTTTTGGTCTGTTTACTGAAGGCTGTATCTCAATAGCCGTACGTACACACATCAGGCACATGTGCAAAGAGTTGTTTAGAAATATATATGTGAGTTATATGAGGCCTAAGCTTGAATATACAGCACCCTTCTGGAATTCACACGTGAAAAAAGTTAATTATAAATTGGAGAAAGATCATAGACTCGAATAATTTTTTTACCCCGACCGGGACTTGAACCTAGGACTTATAATTCCAAGTCAAGGCGCTACCAGCTACACCACAGAAGGTTAAAAGGAATTCAACCTTATAGCTTATATATGCTATACTCAGGAATGAACGCATTCTACCTGAATGCCACTATGTTCATATTACAGATTCCCCAACCTCACTCGTGGTTTCATTTTCGCATTTAATTCAATTCCCAATCTCATTCGGGCTATACAGTAACCAAATAAGCACATTACATATGTGAAAACATGATTCATGTTTTCACATATGTAATGTGCTTCTTTGGTTATCATAGACTTGTTACAAAGTTGAAGACAGAGATACGAATTCTCAATTATTTGGGAAAGATAGAGGTGTTAAACTTATCACCACTTGAAGCTAGAATGGATTATGGAAATTTTTATATTCCTTCATGGTTTGGAGAGAATGGATACGGAGTAATACTTTATGGGAGGTTTTAAAACTAGAGAACATAGTTTGAAGCTTTTTAAGAAAACGTGTTTGTGAGATGTATGAAAGTATTTCTTCGATGTAAGAATAGTTAGTAATTGGAATTCGCTAAGGAGAGAAATTGTAAATGCTTAATGCATTCATAGTTTCAAGAAAAGTTATGATAAGTGTTAGGGAGTAAAAACAAAAAAAAAAGTTCAACTGACCAGAAGACGGGGAATTACGAGCATTGAGCTCTTTATCGTGAAAACAATTTGGTAAATACATACACAGGTGGTAGTTAGTAAAAATAAAAATGCGATCTAGAGATGGTGAGCTACAATCATTACACTCTTTCCCCTGAGCTCAAATACAATTAATTAGGCACATACATTAGAAGATAGGTTAATCCACGTTGATTATATATGTTTTAAAAGCTCCTTAAATATCAAATGACAGATGTATGTATATATATATATATATATATATATATATATATATATATATATATATATATATATATATATATATATATATATATATATAGTTGTGTGTGTTTTTTGTGTGTGTGTAGTATATCCTCAACACAATCAAGTACTGTTGACCTACACAAATAATTCCATAGTAATAAACTTTAACGTCGCTATGCAGCAGCAGCAGCAGCAACTAGGGTTGCCTACCAAGAAAAGTAAAAGGATGCCCTGCCCTAGATGTTAGGGTACGCCACAGCCTTGTCCATTGTTTCCATGAACAAGACACTATAGACTGTATGCGTAAGGGCGAGAATGTTTCCGTTCGTCATGTTGACGACACGCTCTCTCCCACTGCTGGCTCACGTGATCTCTCGTCGACCCAGCTTCTTAAAGGCGTCTCTTCGATTCCATTTTTATTGCTTTCTACTTTTCGTTTAATTTTCGTGTGATAGTTACTTTTCATATCTATTCGTAAAGTTTTCTTGTTTGTCGAGAGTTAAAAGAAATTAATTATTGAAAGTGTTTTTGTGTTTACTAGAATTAAAGTCGGCATTCAAACTTCTCAAAGGCATATCTTTGATTTTCTTCTCCATATCTCGCTTATTTCTGGATTAGTCATTATTTGATTTATTTTCACAGTGGAAAAGACAGAGTTATACATCGTTTTCCGCGTTTATTGGAAATAAATTCGACTTTCTAATTCACTCATAAATTATACATTTATTTCATGGTATTTTTATAAGCTATTTAGAGACTTGGATTTTCTGTTCAAATAGAGGCCTTCGACGTGTTGTTAATGTAAACAAAAATGTTTGGATTATTACTTTCTCAATGCCAGTTTTGATGGATAGTTTGAATGCTTTTAGATACTCTCTCTTTTCTACTGTTATATAATTTTTTTTCCTTTAGAATGTTCGCATTTAGGCACTTGATGATATTGCATGCATAATTGCGTTACTTATTTCCAACCAAAAAATGATTGTAGATATAGTATACCAGTCCTGCTATTATATACAAGAGAGAGAGAGAGAGAGAGAGAGAGAGAGAGAGAGAGAGAGAGAGAGAGAGAGAGAGAGAGAGAGAGAGAGAGAGAGAGAGAGAGAGAGAGAGAGAGAGAATCCCCTACCTTGGATTAAATATAACATTGATGCTTTCTGGAGAGGTATAAAGAACGGATCCTGGTTTTAAGTGTATTGCTCTTATCTATATACATACATAAGCCATGTTTCCATTATAAGGGGAGAAAATACAGAGGAGAGGAATTCCAGTTCCCTAGCTTCGCCCCATTTAGTCGATTTACGACACGCAGGGGAACACGGAGGAAGTAGTCTAACCTTCCTACCTCAGGGAGTATTCAGTAATTCCGGGTTGTATCATATATTTTGTCTTTATTCTGCCTGTGAGATGAGTTTTAAAGTGTCACAAAAATGTGAGTAGAAGACAATGAATTTTTTTTTCGTTAATAGGGTATAATTTGATATTTTAATTTTAGTTTCGTATGGAAAAATTTTTATTTTTATTTTTCATGGAGAGAAGAGGAGAGAACACTACGATTTAAGTAAATA
>JAXCGZ010020883.1:105000-107500 GCA_037179515.1 Halocaridina rubra | reverse complement strand
GCCCGATCCCTTGAAGATGTTTTACCATTGACCTCAAGCAGGACGAGCAATTTCGCCCATATCGGAGCCCAAGCTCTGGTGGATACAGTTTCATTGGTGACCCCAAACAGGATGGGCATTTTCGCCCTTACTGAAATTCAGGCTCGAAGATACTATTTCACTACTTACCTCAGACATGTCGGGCATTATTGCCCTTATTGGAACCCAAATTCTTGAAGACATAGTTTCATCAGTGAGCCCTAGACAGATCGGGCATTATTGCCCTTATTGAAGCTCGGGGTCGAGAAGACAATGCTCCAAAAATGATCCCGAACATATTGGGTAAATTTTCCCTTATCGAAGTTCAAGCTCTTGAAGATACTCTTTCAACGCTAACCCCAAACAAGATGAATACGTTACCCCGTCCAAGGCCGAGAGTTTAAGCTGATTGCTGGGAGGTTACTGCTGTGACTGGGCACCACAGTAGGGGGGGTTGGGGCTTGCCCCCGGCTGACGTTCTGAGGAGCATCTTAGATGGATATCGGAGCTGAAACCTGGCAACCTTTACCATTACCCTTATCGAAGCCCAAGCTCTTGAAGATACTGTTTAATCAGTAACTCCAAGATGAAAGGGCGGTGGCAATACCCAGATTCATGAAGATAATACTTCATCAGTGCTCCCAGCGGGATGGGTATTTTGCCCTTATCAAAGTCAGAGCCGAGATGTTCCTCCAATGGCCCCAAGCACCACGAACAATTTAGCCATTATTGATGCCAAGAATTCAGTCAGGATAATATTACTTGTCTTTTTCGAAGCTCGATCTCGAAAGCTTCTGTTTTTCTAGTACTCTCATATCTACTAGACTGACAGGGGGTACCATACGTGTATTTGTGTCAATATGTATATATATATATATATATATATATATATATATATATATATATATATATATATATATATATATATATATATATATATATATATATATATATATATATACTATTTCCTCTCATTAGATAAAAGGATCTTCAATAATGTAAACGTTCTACCAGGAGATTCCATGGATTCAGACCACAGACTGGTAATAGCAATAATAATACAAGAATGCAAAAGACCCCCATTAACAAACCGGACAAAGAAGATAAAAATTGAATACCTGAAAGATGCTTCTCATAGGGAACAATTTATACAAAAGTGTGAAGAGATTGAATTGGAAGGGAATGAGGAGGACATTTCTGAAAAGTGGAAATACTTAGCGCTGAAAATGAGAGAAGTGTCAGAGCAAACCTGGGAGTAAGGATGGTGAGTGGCACCAGAAAAAAGTAGACCCCTTGGTGGATTGAAGAAATGAAAATAACAATTAAGAAAAAGACAAAAAGTCTGAGGAAGTGGCTGAGACATAAAACACCTGAAACTAGACTAGAATATGTGATAGAAAGAAGAAATGTTGATAACCTTAAGAGAACATTTAGAGATGGAGCATGGAAAGATTTGTCGGAGGAATTGAAAATAAATTTCACCAGAAATAAAAAAAAAACAACTTATATATGAACTGAGTATTAGTTTCAGAAAACCTGTAAATAGATATAAGACTATACTTAACGACAATAGCGAAGTTATATATGAGCCAGAGGAAATGAACAGCAAATGGATAAAATATTTCACCAACTTGTTAAATGTCCCTCAAGCTGGTTCGGAAGATGAGGAAAATGAGATAGAGGTCGTGATAGATTCAGAAGACATGGTGATCATGACAGAGATGAAGTATGCATTGAAAACAATGAGTAATGGGAAAGTATCCAGTATAGATGAACTACCGATTGAACTCTTCAAGGAGGCAAGTGCAAATATAAGAACATATTTACTAGACATCATCAACC
Organism: Halocaridina rubra; assembly: GCA_037179515.1. NCBI lineage: Eukaryota > Metazoa > Arthropoda > Malacostraca > Decapoda > Atyidae > Halocaridina > Halocaridina rubra. The sequence goes on along the minus strand of JAXCGZ010020883.1, from coordinate 105,640 downwards.
AATCCTTATTAGAAGGTATTGGCTCTGAAGATTGGGGTAAGCAAACCATTTGCCCATTTTTCAAGAAAGGAGACCCAACCAAATGTGAAAATTATAGAGACATTTCCTTGATAAATCATGCAGCTAAATTATATGAAAGAATGTTAGAAAGAAGAGCTAGGATTATCATTGAACCACAACTGGGAAAATGGCAGCATGCTTTCGAAACAGCAGAGGTACAACAGATATGATATTTTCCATTCGACAACAGATGGAAAAAGCCTGGGAATTCGATAATAAATTGTACATGATTTTCATTCATCTGCACAAGGCTTTTGACTCTGTACCTAGAAAAAGACTGAGGAAATGCCTAAACGATTATGGAATAAATGGTCAACTACTGAAAGCAATCAAGAGCACGTAGAGTCCATGCATAAGCAATGTAAGCACAGAGTATAAAAATGAAAAATGGTTTGAAATAACATCTGGGGTGAAGCAGGGAAGTGTTTTGTCAACTTTGTTGCTCACAACCTATATGGACAAAATCATGAAAGAAGTAAACAACCAGCAAGAAACACCAATGAGGACATTAGCCTACACGGATGATATTTGCCATTGGGAAGCAAGTAGGGAAGGATTGCAGGAGGCAGCGGAGAGATGG